>CAWUFW010023943.1:0-67463 GCA_963921515.1 Calotriton arnoldi | reverse complement strand
CCTTTCAAAGGGTACCCCCACCACAGGTAGTGGTATCAGGGGGCCTTTGTTGTGCCACCTGCCTTACCACTGGCTTGGCAAGTGACACAGGAGCGACAAAACTCCTTTGTGTCCTCTGACATGTGTGGCCAATGAAAATGTGGAACAAGCCTGTCCCAGGTCTTGTTTTGGCCCAAGTGTCCTGCCAAAGGGATATCATGTGCTAAGGTCAAGAGGAACCCCCTAAACTTCTGAGGTATTACCAACCTCCTGGTGGCTCCAGGGGCTGGGTCTCTACCCTCAGAATATAGGAGTCCCTCATCCCAATAAACTTTATGGGACCCACTAGCACTCCCAGCAGCCTCAGCAGCAGCCTGCTGTCTGAGGGGTTCAAGAGAGGGGCAGCACTGTTGCTCCTTGCTCAGATCTTCCCTGGAAGGGCCCCCTGCCCCCAAGAACTCAACCTGGTCAGGTTCAAGTCCCTCTGGGGCAGTTCCTTCTTCAGGTTCTGCTTCACCTCCCTCTGGAAGTGAATCCTTGATCTGAGACAGAGGGGAAGGCACTGCCTTAACCCTACTGCTCCTCCTCTTGGGAAGCATCTGGTCCATTGTTCCAGGATCCAGAGCTGGTTCAGTGTCATGCATTCTTGCTTGTGACCTGGTCACAGCAAATACCTCTGCAGGGATGCCCAACATCTCAGCATGAGTCCATAACTCTACTTCAGACCAGGCTGAAGTCTCTAGATCATTGCCCAATAGACATTCTACAGGGAGGTCTGCACTAACTACAACCTTCTTGAGGCCAGTTACCCCTCCCCAGGAGAAATTCACAACTGCCAGACTATGGTTGGTCTGGACATTGCTTGCATTGGTCACCTGGTACATTTCACCCAGGATGATCTGTCCAGGGTCCACTAGGTCCTCTGCCACCATGGTGACACTAGCACCTGTGTCCCTAAATGCCAAAGCCTGTTTGCCATTTATCAAAGGCTGCTGTTTGTACTTGCCCAGATTACTGGGGCTTACTAGGAAGGACATATCAATGTTTCCCTCACAAATCAGCATTGCCTGAGTGGTCACTCTGACTAGGTCAGAATCCACTTCAGAACCCAGGGTCAACCCTACTACACCCTTATTCTGCGTACCACCTCCACCAGTAGCTGAGCTAGGGGGCACAGTTGCCTTAGGGGCAGGAGTGGTGGTGGTTTGGTCTTTGGACTTGGTACAATCAGAAGTCCAGTGCCCTTTCTGTTTACAGAATTTGCACCAGGGCTTCTTTTGGCCTTTTCCTTGTTGGACTGTGACTCCCCACCAGATGCAGATTTTTGGGGCCCTTGTGAAGACTTCTGGTCTTTTGACTTATCCCCACCTTTCTCAGGGCCTTTAGGATCTTGCTTCTTAGTGTCACCCCCTTGGTTCTGGGTTTTCTGCCTCACCCTGGTTCTGACCCATTTGTCTGCCTTCTTTCCCAATTCTTGGGGAGAGGTCAGATCAGAGTCCACCAGGTACTGATGCAACAACTGGTTCTGGCAATTATTTAGGATCTGTTCTCTCATCATCAGATTATACAATCCCTTGAAATCAGTAACCCTACTGCCAACCAGCCAACCCTCTAGAGCCTTGGTTGCACAATCAACAAAGTCAGTCCAGTCCTGAGTCTGTGCCTTCTGGGTATCTCTGAACTTTAACCTGTACTGCTCAGTGGTTAAGCCAAACCCATCTATCAGTGCACTCTTCAGGACCTCATAATCATCAGCATCCTCCTCTCTAACAGTGAGGAGCTTGTCTCTTCCTTTATCTGAAAAGGAGAGCCACAAGATTGCTGCCCACTGCTTTTGGGGGACCTGCTGTACTCTACAGGCCCTCTCCATAGCAGTTATCCATTTGTGGATATCATCCCCACTCTGGTAGGGAGGAACAACCTTGCTCAGGTTCCTATGGTCAGGGACATATTCTCTGCCTCTAGGGACACTGTTGCTGCCACCAGGGGGTTCTAAACCCTCCCTTCTGGAAGCTCTCTGGATCTCCAGGGCTTCTCTATCCAGTGCCAACTGCTTGGTTCTGAGGGCCACTTTGGCTTCCTCATACTGGAGCAGTTTGCACCTTCTCTCAGAGGAGGTCTCTCTTAAGTTAAAGTATGAGCTCCTCTCTTGGACAAATTCTCTGCCAGAGTGATAAGAGTGCTCAGATTCCCTGGAAGGGGATCTGTGCCTCTCATCCACTCTGCCAGTTCTCTTAGGGAGAACTCCTCTGTCCTGTTCAGGCTCCTTGAAGCCTGGCCCTTCAACCACAGAGTCTTGGTCATTCGGATTGTCCTCATCTGACCCAGATACTATGATTGACCCACCCACTGATTCAGACCCCTTAGCTCCTAGAGCCAATCTCAGGTCATCTGCTGTCAGCAGATCTATCAGGTGCAGGGTTGAGGGACTCTGTCCTATCCTCAGGTGTCTGTCAACACACATGGCTCTCAAGTCAGAGAAAGCCATGTCCTTATACTGAGGCTGAGTGGATCCACTGGGTCCACCCCTTAAGGACATTCTAGTGTTGTGCAGTGTTGTACTACCTACACTAGTTTGTGGCCTACTGATCCTAGCTTGAGCTGTGGAAAGGGTGTGCTATCCCTTGGCACACAGCTCTAAGTTCAGTAGAACTTATTGATACTAAGCTTGACTTTATATGTACCTTGAGTACCTATAATGGTTTTCAGTTAGTAATTCAAATAGAGATTTTCTGGTAAAACAATGGCAAGCTGGAATCCCACACGCTGCCCACCAATGTGAGAAGTTGGCCTGGTATATGCTGTTCACTAATTAAAGTGGACACCTTGCACCAGGGCAAATCGACTCTTATGGTAGATAGGTTTAAGACAACCTTTTAAAGAAAGCTATCCTAGTGGTAGCTGTGGAGAGCAGCCTTCAGGCTAAGTCTCGGAGGAATGTAAAGCAGCTTGTTTTACCATATAATCTCTTGAATCACCAAATGAAAAGACACCACACAGGTATATATATCAAATATATATGTATTTATTTCTAAATAACTCTCTACTAATCTCTTTATGAGATTAGAAGACAAACATATGCACAAGTCAACGTTTCACAATAAGTTAAGCACAAAATATGGCTGGGGCCCTAGGGGCGTACCAGACCATATACTAAGTAAGAGACTTAGAAACAACGACTTGCAAGGAGACAAGGCCTAGGGCCTTCAGAAGTGCTGGGGCCTCACGAAACCACCCAAGGCAGGTAAGTAAAGGACCCACGGGGGACGCGTGCAGTGTGGATACACAGGCGCGAATCGCCGTTAACTTCAATGGGGCAAGTCGCGGTTGGAAATAAAGAGTTTTAGGATACTTCGGGAGAACCTACAAGCAAGTCACTTACAGGGTAAGTAGTTCTAGGGCCCACACCCACAGGAGCACCGTAGTGCTGGAGTTACCTCACCCAGGGAAGCCGGGTGCACAGGTGTCCTTTGGTGTCGGGTCGCGGCGTCGTTTTCTATGGCAAACAAAGAAGACTTGCTGCTTGCGGGAGCTGAAGAAGTGTCCGGTGGAATCCAAGCCTGGATTCTGAAGAAGGATGACCTGAAAGCAGAGGGGACAGTGTTCAAAGTCACTTGGCAGTGACCCGGGGCAAGGAAGATGGATGCCCACCGTCGTCGGTCGCTTCAGGTCGGTTGCAGGTGCCTTGACTCTTCGGCCACGTGGTCCAGGAGGCGTCGACGATGACCAGGAGCTGGATTCGGTGTGTCCCTCGACGTCTGCAGCTGACTGCGGGGTCGGCAACTCGATCGGAGCCAACAAGCCTTGGCAGCCGCAAGTCTCGGGGAGATGAAGAAAAGTCGATGGCTCAGACCAGCAAGGTCTGAGGAACTCACCCAGCGAGGGTAAGTCAGGGCAGGCCTGGAGCAACCAGGGGAGCTCTTTGGTTTCTTTAAGAAGTCTTCTGGGGACCCACAAGCCAGCGGGCAAGGGATCGCGAAGACACCTCGGGCGGAATCACTCAACAGGGGCCCACGGTCACTCGGGACGGTGTAGGCCTCTGATCTTCGGAGGGATTCCTGCTGGAGGTCGGGACCACACGTGGTCCAAAGCACAGGTTCGTAGAACGTTGTGAAGGGGTTGCACTCGACAATAGTGCACGGTACCCAGGGGTCGCGGTTCCTCGTTACTCGTGGGGTCCACTTGCCTCAGCTTCGCTGGGGACTCACGATGGCCTGGGAGAGGTCAGGAAATCCACTTCTTGGGCTGCAGGGACTTCGGACTCCGGCGGGAGCGGCGTAGTTTGCGACCGTCGTTGTCGTTTTTGGTGCCTGCCAAGCAGGGGAGTCACTCCTTGACTCCAAGGGAGATTCTTCTGTCTTCCAAAGGTAGTGGAACGTCGAAGGGCCAGGATTCTTCTGTAGAGCGTCGTCCAGGGGTTATCTGCTTTGCAATGGCAAGGTTCCCCCTCTTATACTAAAAAGAGGGGATGGACTAGCTCTATGACCCCACCTATGGGAGGGTCAAGGGAGGGGGTGGCTACACCCACTTCCCTTTGTCCAGTTTCGCACCAGAGCAGGGGCAGGTAGCCCCTGAGCTGGTTTGAACTGGCATATGCACAGAGGAGCCTTCTGCTCCCCCAGTGCAGGAATTCAAAGCACTCTAAGAGTGCACCCACCCAGCCCCAATACACTAAACCCTGTCTGGAAGGTGGTTACACCTCCCTGTGACAGGATGCCTATTGTTGGGCTTCCTCCACTGCGAGTTTCGGTCATCAGCAGGAGGGCAGCCCAGTGTCTGTGACTGGTGGCATCCATTTTGTGATGCCAGGGCTCTTTAGGATTCTACCGCGTTTCCACAGCAGGTACATGTCTTATCCCTCTAGAAGGGTGGAATGCTACCCCCGCCGCCAAGATTGGCGGGGGGTAGTATTCCAAGATGTTTGACACCAAACACGACATGTTTTGATGCAGCCATTCCAAAGTTAGCATTTACCGCGAGGATATAATGCACTTAAATAGTATATGGTTTAACCGCATCCACAAACAGCACCAGAGAATGGACTCTGAGAACTGCAGAGGGGCCCTGCTCATGCAGAGGCACCCCCTCACATAGAAGCCAAGCACCCTGCCCTCAGGATTGATAGGGCCTGCCTTAGGGGTGACTGATAGGTTTATATGTGTGTGCAGGAGAGATATAGGAAACCTATATCTCAGTGAGGGGTGCTAGCACCACCTCACCCAGGCTGCAGTAGCAGGCCTGTGGTGTCAGATTTAGACTGCCTCCCAGGGGTGGCATAATATATGCTGCAGCCCCTGGTAGGCCTGTGAAGTACCTATGCCCTTGGCACCTAAGGTACCATATACTAGGGACTCATAAGGCACCACAGTATCCAATCACTAGTGCACCTAGAGTGCACTCCATGTCGTTTATAGAGAACAGAGAGGCTGGGGCCCTGATTGGCAGGGACCCAGCCAGACTATAGCCAGAAACCAGTGCTAACATCAGAAAAAAAGTGGGGGCAACATAAGAGGCAGATCCTACTCTCCTACAGTCACATATTGCATCACTCATGACATGGTCAGTGACATCACTGATGTCATCACTGATGACATCTGAAATGACATCACTCATGACATCACTCATGACATCATCCACTTAATATCTGATGCACCTCCTCACACCCTAATATAACCTTTCATACACCCACTCTAAAATACAGACTACCATTCTCGAAACTATAGACACACCAATACCAGTTAGTACATACCCATGCACTGATTCATAGGTCTACACACACATCCACTCACTCACCCATACAGCCACTTATACACGAAGTCACTCATCAATACAGCCACTGATATATGCACTCATACACCCAAACTGACACTCACACACTGCCACTTATCCATAGTTACTCACACACCTAGTCAGTCACCCAAAGAATCAATCACACTGCCATTTACTCACCTATATAGTTATACACACACCACCTCACTTATTCATACAGATACTAACACATACTTACTCTCTTCTACAATCACTGACACAAGCACACACTCGTGCATACAGCCACTCTCACAATCACTCACTCTCACATATTGTCACTTATATACTCCAACACTCACATATACTGCCTTTCACATATGTAGTTACTCACACATATACCACTGAGACATCCATTCACTCACCAACACAGCCATATGCACACTCACTCACCCATACAGCCCCTCGCAGATCCACTCATGAACACATACACCCACTGAATCACCCACTCACACATCCATGGAGGGAGTCACACACCCCCCACCCACCCCCACAGACACTCAGGCACCCATACAGGTACTCAGACAACCAATCATTAACCCATATAGACACTCATGTAGCTACTCATGAACCCATGCAGCCACTTACCCACCAACTGACAGACTGATACAGACATTCACACAGATTAGTCATTCACCCATGCATTCACTAAGACACATTTAATCACTCACTTTTACAGTCAGTCATGCACCCACTAAATCATCCATTCAGACACTCATATACCCACTCATTCTTCAATACACCTTAGTGTGTGTACTTAATTTGCTCCAGCAACAGCGCGCCCCGCTCTGCAGTGCATCAATGCCACAAGGATTTCATTGATCCATTCCCCTCGCAGCACCTACCCAGAGATGATGTTTTCTGGGAGCTGTAGGACTGATTACACTACAGCAGGTGAGCGATCATATGGCAGGGAGGTGCTTCCTTTCAATTGTGGGAGGTCTGCAGAGGAACTTAAAAGTGGTGGCGTGGGGCTGTTTTCTGGTGCAGCAGTGGCGTCTGAAGAAGATTGAAAAATCGAAATGCATTATGCCTTACCTGCTTGTCCAATAAAGGCTCCTTCCTGAGTTCCCCGCGTGGCCTCTTCCTACAGTTCTGCTGGAGGGTTCGTGGATATTTTAGCATCAGCCAGAGATGCTTTAAGAGGCCTCGTCTGTCAAGTGGCTGTGGCATTTCTGGCGTCTGCGTGAGCAGTTTCTTCTTGTACCCGAGGCATCGGATTGCTCCAGCCCACCTCTCCAGTACAGGTCTAGTGGGGTTTGCTGCCAGCCGGCAGCTCGTGACTTCACGAAGAGGTTTGGACATTGTACCAGCCTGCAACTCGGCGGACTTGTGTTGTGGGGGTTATGACGTATGCGGGGACCCAGGGAAGCCCGAGGACTTAATTTGCTCCAGCAACAGTGTGCCCCGCTCTGCAGTGCATCAATGCCACAAGGATTTCATTGATCCATTCCCCTCGCAGCACCTACCCAGAGATGATGTTTTCTGGGAGCTGTAGGACTGATTACACTACAGCAGGTGAGCGATCACATGGCAGGGGAGGTGCTTCCTTTCAATTGTGGGAGGTCTGCAGAGGAACTTAAAAGTGGTGGCGTGGGGCTGTTTTCTGGTGCAGCAGTGGCGTCTGAAGAAGATTGAAAAATCGAAATGCATTATGCCTTACCTGCTTGTCCAATAAAGGCTCCTTCCTGAGTTCCCCGCATGGCCTCTTCCTACAGTTCTGCTGGAGGGTTCGTGGATATTTTAGCATCAGCCAGAGATGCTTTAAGAGGCCTCGTCTGTCAAGTGGCTGTGGCATTTCTGGCGTCTGCGTGAGCAGTTTCTTCTTGTACCCGAGGTATCGGATTGCTCCAGCCCACCTCTCCAGTACAGGTCTAGTGGGGTTTGCTGCCAGCCGGCAGCTCGTGACTTCACGAAGAGGTTTGGACATTGTACCAGCCTGCAACTCGGCGGACTTGTGTTGTGGGGGTTATGACGTATGCGGGGACCCAGGGAAGCCCGAGGACTTAATTTGCTCCAGCAACAGCGCGCCCCGCTCTGCAGTGCATCAATGCCACAAGGATTTCATTGATCCATTCCCCTCGCAGCACCTACCCAGAGATGATGTTTTCTGGGAGCTGTAGGACTGATTACACTACAGCAGGTGAGCGATCATATGGCAGGGGAGGTGCTTCCTTTCAATTGTGGGAGGTCTGCAGAGGAACTTAAAAGTGGTGGCGTGGGGCTGTTTTCTGGTGCAGCAGTGGCGTCTGAAGAAGATTGAAAAATCGAAATGCATTATGCCTTACCTGCTTGTCCAATAAAGGCTCCTTCCTGAGTTCCCCGCGTGGCCTCTTCCTACAGTTCTGCTGGAGGGTTCGTGGATATTTTAGCATCAGCCAGAGATGCTTTAAGAGGCCTCGTCTGTCAAGTGGCTGTGGCATTTCTGGCGTCTGCGTGAGCAGTTTCTTCTTGTACCCGAGGTATCGGATTGCTCCAGCCCACCTCTCCAGTACAGGTCTAGTGGGGTTTGCTGCCAGCCGGCAGCTCGTGACTTCACGAAGAGGTTTGGACATTGTACCAGCCTGCAACTCGGCGGACTTGTGTTGTGGGGGTTATGACGTATGCGGGGACCCAGGGAAGCCCGAGGACTTAATTTGCTCCAGCAACAGCGCGCCCCGCTCTGCAGTGCATCAATGCCACAAGGATTTCATTGATCCATTCCCCTCGCAGCACCTACCCAGAGATGATGTTTTCTGGGAGCTGTAGGACTGATTACACTACAGCAGGTGAGCGATCACATGGCAGGGGAGGTGCTTCCTTTCAATTGTGGGAGGTCTGCAGAGGAACTTAAAAGTGGTGGCGTGGGGCTGTTTTCTGGTGCAGCAGTGGCGTCTGAAGAAGATTGAAAAATCGAAATGCATTATGCCTTACCTGCTTGTCCAATAAAGGCTCCTTCCTGAGTTCCCCGCGTGGCCTCTTCCTACAGTTCTGCTGGAGGGTTCGTGGATATATATATATATATATATATATATATATATATATATATATAACAGTCTTAAACTTTTTAGAAACACTCAGTCACTGGATGATGTCATCAGTGATGTCATTTGAGATGTCACCAGTGATGTCATCAGTGATGTCACTGACCACGTCATGAGTGATATAATATGTGACGTCATCAGCAGTGCATTGCGGGGGCACGAGTTATAGTTAGCTCAGTTAAATATAACGGCTGAATTTCTCTGGTTTTGTACGAGTGAAATGTCAGCCTAACTATAACGTCCCTGAAACCTGTGTTTTTTTCAGTGAATATATATATATATTGTGTGTGTGTGTATATATATATACACACACACACAGGTTTCACTTACCTGATATATACTTAAATTTTCATTGAAAAGGCTCACGCGTGGTAATGCCTGCGTGGTAATGGTAATGCGTGGTAATGAGTGTGTGGTAAATGTTCTTTCCTGCCATGATTTATCCTAGAATCTACAACAGCTCTACTTCATACTCTGAAGTTCTAGCCACCAAGGTAACAGGTGAAAGAAGGATCCACTGTCTCAGGTTTAATCCAGGAAATGTGAATAATGGGTTGTATTCGCCATTTCAGTGGCAATATTGTCTGACTGCTGATTTTTCCACTAACCCTGAGATCCTAAAGATGCCTATAAATCTGGGTGTAAAATTTGGATAAGAGCCCAGAATACAAAGGAATTTAGTGGAGAGCCACACTGTATCCATAGAATGATAGGAAGGAGGGGTTTGTAGGTGTAGATCGGCATAGCGTGGGAAATCTGCCATGGACTTCACTAAATGAGTTTATACTGTCTTCTAGTGCTCAAGATCTGGTACAATAACCTAGACTGAAGATATCTTGGAAGGGGAAATGGTGATGTGTAGCATACAGGGGATTAATGTGATATTTAAAAAAAAATATGTTTATTGAGTTTTTCAACAATATTTTAACAAAACATTTATACATCTGAGCAAACTGTATCCTCCCCGCCACATGCATAATCCCATATTAATAAAAGCATGGTCACTTCCCACAGCTTTCCAGTGTCAGCCACCAGGTTCTCCCCCTTATTTGAACTTCCACATTCCTCCATTTCCCAATCATTCAGGCGAGTTGCTGTGGCTACCCCCCGCAGGGTCTCTAGGTTTCTCAGAGATCCTGCCTACCATTGCACCCCAGTGTAGTAGGTCCTCTGCCACCTTAACATCCCTTTGTGTATGTGTTTTATATGTGGCTCATTGATAATCGCCCACTCCAATAGGTCAGTCACCCACTGCCCAGGCTCCGGAGCCCTGGGCGTGACCAAGTGCATCGCAATGTGTCCCTGTGCCAATACCAATCCAAGTGTTACAATTCTGGCCTGCATTTTTGAGAGGTTCCGTTGTGGCACCACCACCAGTAGACATAGTGTAGGAGAGTAGGATCTGCCTCTTATGTTGCCCCCACTTTTTTTTCTGATGTTTACACTGGTTTCTGGCTATAGTCTGGCTGGGTCCCTGCTAATCAGGGCCCCAGCCTCTCTGTTCTCTCTAAACGACTTGGAGTGCACTCTAGGTGCACCAGTGATTGGATACTGTGGTACCTTATGAGTCCCTAGTATATGGTAACCTAGGTACTAAGGGCATAGGTACTTCACAGGCCTACCAGGGGCTGCAGCATGTATTATGCCACCCCTGGGAAGCAGACTAAATCTGACACCACAGGCCTGCTACTGCAGCCTGGGTGAGGTGGTGCTAGCACTCCTCACTGAGATATAGGTTCCCTATATCTCTCCTACACACACATATAAACCTATCAGTCACCCCTAAGGCAGGCCCTATCAATCCTGAGGGCAGGGTGCTTGGCTTCTATGTGAGGGGGTGCCTCTGCCTGAGCAGGGCCCCTCTGCAGCTCTCAGAGTCCATTCTCTGGTGCTGTATGTGGATGCGGTTAAACCATATACTTTTAAGTGCATTATATCCTCGCGGTAGAATGCTAACTTTGGAATGGCTGCATCGAAACATGTCGTGTTTGGTGTCAAACATCTTGGAATACTACCCCCCCGCCAGTCCTGGCGGCGGGGGTAGCATTCCACCCTTCTAGAGGGATAGACATGTACCTACTGTGGAAACGCGGTAGAATCCTGCAGAGCCCTGGCATCACAAAATGGATGCCACCAGTCACAGACACTGGGCTGCCCTCCTGCTGATGACCAACACTCGCAGTGGAGGAAGCCCAACAATAGATATCCTGTCCCAAGGGGTGTGACCACCTCCCAGACAGGGTTTAGTGAATTGGGGCTGGGTGGGTGCACTCTTAGAGTGCTTTGAAGTCCTGCACTGGGGGAGCAGAAGGCTCCTCTGTGCATACCCCAGTTCAAACCGGCTCAGGGGCTACCTGCCCCTGCTCTGGCACGAAACTGGACAAAGGGAAGTGGGTGTAGCCGCCCACTCCCCTGACCCTCCCATAGGTAGGGTCATAGAGCTAGTCCCTCCCTTTCTTTTAGTATAAGAGGGGGAACCTGTGCATTGCACCCTAGATTTCCCTGGACGACGCTCTGAAGAAGAATCCCAGACCTTCGACGTTCCACTACCTTTGGAAGACTGAAGAATCTCCCTTGGAGTCAAGGAGTGACTCCCCTGCTTGGCAGGCACCAAAAACTACAAACGACGGTCGCAAACTACGCCGCTCCCGCCGGAGTCCGAAGTCCCTGCAGCCCCAGAAGTGGACTTCTCAAAGGCCATCGTGAGTCCCCAGTGAAGCTGAGGCCAGTGGACCCCAAGAGTGACGAGGAACCGCGACCCCTGGGTACCGTGCACTATTGTCGAGTGCAACCCCTTCACAACATTCCACGAACTTGTGCTTTGGACCATGTGTGGTCCTAGCCTCCAGCAGGAATCCCTCCGAAGATCAGAGGCCTACCACGTCCCGAGTGACCGTGGGCCCCTGTTGAGCGAATCCTCCCGAGGCGTCTTTGCGATCCCTTGCCAGCTGGCTTGTGGGTCCTCAGAAGACTTTCTAAAGACACCAAAGGGCTCCCCTGGTTGCTCCAGGCTTGCCCTGACTTACCCTCGCTGGGTGAGTCCCCCAGACCTTGCTGGTCTGCGCCATTGCCTCTTCACACTTTCCCCAAGACTTGCTGTTACCAAGGTTTGTTGGCTCCAATCGAGTCGCCAACACTGCAGTAAGCTGCAGACATCATGGGATACGCCGAATCCAGCTCCTGGTCATCGTCGACGCCTCCTGGACCTCGTGGCTGAAGAGTCAAGGCACCCGCGCACAACCTGAATCTTGCGACGACGGTGGGCATCCATCTTCCTTGCCCCGAGTCACTGCCAAGTGACTTTGAACACTGTCCCCTCTGCTTTCAGGTCTTCCATCTTCCAAATCCAGGCTTGGATTCCTCCGGACACTTCTCCTGTCGCCGCAAGCAGCAAGTCTTCACTGGCTCCCATTGAAAACGACGCAGCGACCCGACACCAAAGGACACCTATGCACCCGGCTCCCCTGGGTGAGGTAACTTCAGCACTACGGTGCTCCTGTGGGTGTGGGCCCTAGAACTACTTACCCTATAATTGACTTGCCTATAGCTTCCCTAGAAGTGCCCTAAAACTCTTATTTTCTAAGTGCGACAATTGCGCTGACTCGTACAGGGTTCGCGTCTGTGTTAGACACACCGCGTCCATCTCCTTTGTAACACTATCTAGAACTGTGTCCTTCGACTCCTACTGAGTCCGATCGGTGTTCGCCTCAAACACACAAGGGGCCTGTAACATCGAGACCTCCATTGCACTGACTCGCACAAGGTTCGCGTCTGTGTTAGACACAGCGCGTCCATCTCCCTTGCAACTCTATCTGTAACTGCGTCCTTCGACTCGTACAAGGACCGATCGGTGTGTTCGCCTCGAACACGCAAGGGACCTTTAACATTGAAATCTCAATCGCGTCTGAGCGCATAGACTCGCACAGGACTCGCACCGGTGCCAGGACACCGCGTCCGTCCCCTGTGGGTCTCCTACAACTACCTGGGGTGGTTCTTGGGGTCCCTCGATTCTAGATGCCCTAGACCTAGGTCTAGCCAAACTAAGATTGTGATATTCGATTGTGCTAAACTTATTTTGATAACATTTGACTTGTACATATGTTCCTGACTTCTAATCTCATAAAGAGATTAGTAGAGAGTGTTTATTAATAAATACATATATATTTGATATATATACCTGTGTGCTGTCTTTTCATTTTGTGATTCAAGAGATTGTGTGGTAAAACAAGCTGCTTTACATTCCTTCAAGACTTAGCCTGAAGGCTGCTCTCCACAGCTACCACTAGGATAGCTTTCTATAAAGGTTGTCTTAAACCTATCTACCATAAGAGTCGAATTGTTCTGGTGCAAGGTGTCCACTTTAATTAGTGAACAGCATATACCAGGCCAACTTCTCACACATAGACTAACTGAGCTCTCTAGCCCCATGATATGGTTGACCCGTCTCATCACTTCCATCCAGAATTCCGTCAGTCATGGACAGGCCCACTTCATATGCACAAAGTCAGCTGCAGGTGTTTTATAGCTTGTACAGGTCACTTGGCTATTGGGATAAATCTTAGTCAGTTTGTATGGTGTCATATACATTCTCTGCAGATAGTGGAACTGTATGAGCTCAAACCTTGCATTTGGGGATACCAATTTACCTTGTTTGCATTCTTTCTTGCATTCAGACACAGTTAGATACTCCATGCAGTCAGCATTCCATCTGTCCCTAGCGTGACCCATTGCACCACCTCTGTCTGCTACCAGGATTGCGTATAATTGGGTTACCAGGCGCTTGCACCCTGCCAACCTGAGAATTTGGCACATGTTGATTTGTTCCTATGGCTCATCTGGAAAATATGGCCAGATCCCCTGGGGCATGTGGGCTAATCTAGCATAGTGTAGAAACTGTCCAGACCCTAAACCAAACTGCTCCTGCACAAACTAAATAAATCTCTTGTTTAAGTATAGGTCGTCCACTTTCAGGCAGTCTCTCCTTACCATCTCATGTAGTTTATGTCTTTTTGCGGTTTATAAAATGATCTCAGTGACCATAGAGGCAGGTCTTCTGTAAAAGGCACCCTCTGAAATATTCTGTAAACCACCCTATGCCATACATCCACCATTATTTGGATGAGGTATGGGGAGTCCTTGGGGATTCCCTTTCCTATCATGAAGAGCTCCTGTAGGCTGTGTCCACCATGGGTGCCTGCCAATAGGGCACGTTCCCAGCTTAGTCTGTCATCAAACCAGCTTGGCAGCCACATAGTATAGAAACAGATTTGGTAGTCCGAGCCCACCTTTAAGCCAGGGGAGTTTCGGCTTTGCGAACCGCCTTACACCAGGGCGATGAATGTGACAATTAAAATAAAAGGAGGAGATTCCTAATGAGCTGTACAAAGAGTTATTGTATACAACTTTTACAGGATATGTCAACCTAAACTATTCTGACTGATGGTTCATCAGAAAGGACTTAAAGTGCTGTGCAACTGCTTGTTATCTCTCTCTGTTCATCTGCCTGGGTGTGATAAAGGAAATTCGGGGCTAATTCTTCTGCTGTGCATAGTTTCCTTAATTGAATGAAGTGTTCTAGCTTTGAAAAAGTAGTCTATGACACCCAGTAGAGTTGTATATCCTATGAATTTAGTAGCTCCCTTGAAATAGCTGACCAAGGTTGTTGTGGTTGGGCTGTTGTTGAAGTAACCCAATGGGTCTTGTATGAGACGCTTGGCTTGAGTGCAAACAGCACATTGTTCAACATACGTCTTGACAGTGTTACTCAACCCTGGCCACCAAAAATGTCAACTTACTACATCTTTTGGCTTCCTTTTCTGAGAATCACCAGCCACTAAGAGTTATGACAACACTGTAGAACTTAATCCTGTAGCATTTTGCAACTACTTATACTTTGTGTTGTCTCTGAGTTTCTAGTTGTAGTCATTAATGACCATGCAACAGTTTCTAAGCTTTTGATAATTGCTCCAAATTCATCTTTGGTACTGCGGTGATGGCTAATATGTTGGAGGCTGAAAGGCCTCCTCTTCTTCTTATGAAAATATGTAATATCCTAGTGAAATCAACAAAAGAAGAGAGACCAACAGACATGGTGGATATTGGCACACTTCAACGCTGTTACATATAATTGACTTTTATGATAAGTCCATACTGTGATTTCATGGTTAGCTTTTTATAATTATTTGTAATGATGCCAGTGTGAGAATGATTCTTGATTGCTAATAGTCCCAGTCACATGTGGTGTAATTTTATTCTGAACTGGAGAGGGTGCAAGATTAGTTTTCTACAAGATATAAAGCTTCTGTTTCTGGATTTCTTTGGGATAAAACATCCTGATAGCAAACAAAGAAGCATCTGTTTCTATTCTGAATGGAAGATGGATGTCTAGATATCAAAGTACTGGAACATTAGTGAAAGCTTTCTTTAAAGCAGAAAAGGCTGTTTCTTGTTCATCACCCCAGTGAAATGGCTTCCTCTTCTTAGTTAAATTGATGATGGATTTAATGATGGCAGAGAAATTGTGGATTAAATGTCAGTGGAAATTGGCAAAGCCCACAAACGTCTGAAAGTCTTTGAAACTGATAGAGCGAGGCCATTTCAACAAAGCTGGAACTTTGAAGCTGTTCAATCCAATACCCTTCTGTTATATTTGGAAACCAATTTTGAACAGAAAAAATAGTGATGAGGGAACAGATTCATAAAAGTAATTTTCCTCATAGATAACCTTAATTAATCATTGGTGCTTTAACATAATTTCAACACATTTATTTAGAATATTGAAATCAGGGATACAATTAACTCCTTCCACATGAGATAATGTATAAATTCTACTTAGTGTCAAACATAACATTTGTACACATAAAAGACAGCAAAGTTACATATACATACACTTAAACTTTAAACATACATAAAACATATACCATACAATTATTATTTCACTGCTCTCAGTCTTCCTATTAGTTAATCAAAAGTGGCTGAGTTACATAACTCTCACACAATCCACTAGTGGAAATAGTCTATAGATAGCGCAACTGTGAGGAAAAATATATTCTCCCCCTTGTACAGAAATGTGTGCGCCACAAGTCCTTAATCTGCTTATATTAAATAAAGAAAGACTCCTCCAGCATAACTGTCAATGCGTTTCAGCCTTACAGTTTCGGCCTCTTCAGGACAAAAGAAAGATGAGGTGCTACTACACCGGTAGTCCGTTCAAAGGAAAAATCATAGTTAATTCTGTTTCTGATTATTTCCAGAGAGCCAGTAACCGCACGTGTGCTGCTCTTGCAAGCAAGGGTCTCGTCAAATGGTAGCCAGTCTGATTAGGAGATACCAGCTACATGGACCACTTGTGGCCATATTTTAATATTGGCCACTGCAGCGCTGAACCGTACACTTGCTCTAACGCGGATTTGTTTCCAAGTCAGATCGGAAACCTAGACATGTGAGTTCTGGCACTTCAAAGAGACATTTCTCCAATGTAGCGTATAAGGGAATGTCATTGCAGTTGGGTAAGCAATTCTGTGATGTGCTCCTGGTGTTCTTGTATGTATTCACCATAGATTAATATATCATGCAAATACACAACCATAAAGGTATCGAACAAATCTCTAAAAAATGTAATTCATGAACTGTAGAAAGCAGCAGGTGCATTACATAGGCCAAATGACATAACAAGATATTCATAATGTCCATACCTTGAATTAAAAGCTGTTTTGCTTGTATCTCCAGCTCTGATTCTTACAGATTGTAAGCCATTGTAAATCATGTTTAGAGAATATCTTGGCAGATTTGGCTTCATCCAATCGTACAGAGATGAGAGAAAGAGGATAACAATTCTAGATGGTGATAAAGTTCAACTTGCAATTGTCAACACACCATTGGTATTCTCCAAAAGCCTTGGGTATAAAAAAGCTGGGTCCCCCAGCTGATGATGTGGACTAACTATTGAGTCCCTTCTCTAAGTACAGTTTGAACACTTTGTATCCCATAACTGTTGAGAGATAGATTTTTACATGGGGAATTTTTAATCCAGGAACCAGTTAGATACCACAATCACATTTTTTTTTAAGTTTGAAAGCTTTATTGGGTATTATGACATAGCAATAGGTTAAAAAATATTCATGGTAAAGGACAAAAAGCGCATCAAAAATAAAATCAATAAAATTAATAATGTAAAAGAAAATTGATAAGATGATACAATATACACTAAGGAAAAGTATAAATGTCAAAAAGAGTTACTAAGAAAATAAAGAAAAAGGAGGACAAGGTGGGAAGTAAAACCTTGGTTACTATAAAAATAGAAAATGGAGCACCCCAAAACTACAGTAAATCATATTTTATAAAAGTATAGAAAGTGAATACTATAAATAAAATATCATGAAGAACGTGAAAATATAGGAGAGAGAGTGAAAGTATCTACTGTGGCTTATAATCAACTTGCAACCACATACTAGATGACTGGATACATTGAGAAATCCAGTTACCAGTAACCACAATAACTTTCTTTTTGAAACTATAGTGTTGGATTAGAGCATGCAACGTCTAATCTGTGATTATAACAAACCGAGTACCACCAATCTTTAAAGAAGATATTCAGAGTATACTTCCATTTAGTAGTGATTTGCTGGAATGCAATCCCTATCAAAATATCACTTAGCTTATTATCTGAATTAGTATGAGATCTAATTTCAGACAAACTACTAAGAAACGTATAATAGTAAGTAAAAAAAAATGTGTTGATAGGTTAATAAAAACCATTATAATATGAATACAAGAGACAGTAAAAGATATATTCTACCTTCCCAGTAAAAGCAAAGCATTTATGAAGTACTAAATCAGACTAAGCAGTGTTAATAGTGAATCTTCTTTCTAGAAGGACCATGTGCTATACACATGAACAAAGAGAACTCCTGCCAGTCCCTTTTGACATGTGCCAATCCTTACTGAGATTCTATAGATCATTGATGGATTATCAAAAATCTGGGCTCATGATAACAACTGGAGCCAGTTCTGATGCTGTAACTCAGGGCAACTTGGACATAGGCAGATCGGTTATGAGAAATTAGATGAATCCTGTAGAATTAAACCCTATGAGACTGCCCGATTAGACTCAAAACATGTCTGGCTGTGACAACTGATGTTCGTCATCTCCAGTCAGATTGTTGGAAGGTCCAGAAACTTCAGAAAACTAGCAAGAAGCTGTACATCTGTTACGCATAGGCATTTGTCTAGGGCTAGTTTGGTGGATTTGATTCCTTGACGAATGAAACAGGGACGCAAGAATTTTTCTGTTGATGTCTAATAGAAGGGCAAGGGCAGATTATATGCTTTATTGATTCGAATCTGCCCCACTCCACAGCATGGGCAGGCCTCTTTAAATTTCCAGGGTTGGATGGCCTTTAGTGGTAATAGTAAAAATCTGCATCTGATCAATTTGAGGCGTGTTGAATATTTAGATAGATATGGTTGTTGAGTAGGTGATGTAAAAAATGACTATAGTAACCTGCACTCTTGGTAGTTTTGCAAAGGCCTCTAAGTTGGTTCTAAAACAAACACTGTGGGCGGCTACTTTGGCCGTTGTGTTGAAAAGGGTGTAGTTTGGTCTGGACTCCCACAACTTCTTTAATTGGAAATTATTCAAGATCTTTTTAAGGTGGCACAAACCATTCATTTAATGAATTTTGGGAAAAGCTACTAGTTCACTCCAAATCAAGCTTTTTAGGGTCTCACAGGGTGCCCTTCTCAGCTTGTGGCAGTAGTTCATGTAGCTGATATCAGCTAATGACATCATATTCAATAGGCCAAACTCCATCTTCAGCTGTCCAAAGGGGCGAAATATACAGAAGAGCAAATAAAGCCCTAATTGCTTCTGAATAAAGTCTCTCTAGGCTCTTATGAAGTTGCAGAGCCCAAATGGGAGACCATATAAGAGTGCTGGGACCACATTAGCTTCGAATATATCCAAAATATCAGAGCCTTTCGGGCATTTAAGTTGTTCAGAGATGCACTGCAATTGGTTTTACAACAAGGAGCAGCTAGAAAACAAGGGTTTGCATTGGTGATTTAATTTTAGTTTACCGTCTAACAAAACCCCTAAAAATGGTATGCCTCTGTTGTTAATATAGTTTGATTGTTGATAACTATCTGGTCTTACCGGACCTGAATTTCACTTCTTTTTTTTTCCAGATTTAGTTTGAGCTAATTCTTGTTGTTGTAGGTGTTGAGACTGATTAAGGCCCTTTGCAGTGTCATCAGTATGCTGTAATAAGGCCACATGCTGACCAATTAGTCTTAGGAGATAAGTTATCAGATTGGTCAGCAGTGTAGAGATTGAAAAGAGCTGCCACCAATACACAGCCGTGCTTCAAGCCCTGGTTGGTTGTAATCTTCTTTGAAATTGTGGAGCCAAGAAAAATATATACAATTTTAAAGGGAAACAACCTTATAAAATAGCAATAATTTATTTCTAAACTTTTCCCTAAAACACAACAATATTTGGGCAGAAAAACAACATCTGTATGGGATCAAAATGACTTGCATTGCAAGACCAACAATTAGAGTCATTAGTTTTATAAATGTGTGAGATTGATTGTGATGTGACAGGTAATCAGTTATGAATTAAATACAGCATTTGTGTGATGCTTGCTGCTCTTGAAGTTTTTAGCAATTTTAGCCAAACTTTATTCCAAAGATTTATACACCGTAAACTATTAAGATCATGCTCCCAAGCTTTACAACAGATTTAGGCCTAAGAGGGGATGTGGTGGTGAGAGTTTTATAAATAATTGAAGCTTTGGTGTTCGCTAGTGATAAAAGTAGGAGGTTTGTATTTATATTAGCATTCAGGAGTAAGATAGCAAGTAACAAATGACTATCCATTATCTTTTGGATAAGGTCACATTTATAATTGAAGGACTGAGAACAACTAAATTTAACCTGAAAATCATAAAATGATAAGGGAACTGAATTGTTAAAAAACCGATGTACACATATAATGTTGTTATGTCTCCAAGAATTCAAGGAAATGGATTTGTTAATAAACATAATATGTTTATTGTACCAAATTTATGAATGAAGAAAAAAGTTATTTGCTGTTTTCCTGAAAGATAAATAAGGTTCAAAGAGTTTGCAGCTGAGCTTAATCATAAGAATTGAAAATCTAGGGGGTCTGGCCCTAAAAGATATCTATTCCTGAAACAATTACATTTTAGAACTGGAAGATTTAGATAGTACATCAAAAAATAAATGTTTTCAAAGTAGGCAATTAAGGGTCAAGACGTTAATCTAAAATGTTAACAAATATTTTATAATCCATATTTTAAAGATAAATGGGTCTATAATTTTTTGCATAAAGTTGGATCGTCAACAGTTAAGGAATTAGCAAATATCTGCATCCTGAAAATTACCACTCACAGCAGTATTAGAAACAGCCTGGTTAAACAAGTGAATAAATTTGGGAAACAAAATGTTATAAAAATGAGAGAACAATTCTATTGTGAAACCCTCTGGGCCAGGGGCTTTGCCTCTATTCACAACAGAAACTATCTTAACCATTTTTAGGTGGAAATATTTCGTTCTAAGAAAGAAAAATCTAACTGATATGTGACAGTTTCTGAATTGAGTTGAAGTATGATTGAATAGCTTCAGGATTAGTAGTAAATTCAGGAGTGTAGAGTCATTCATAAAACATTGTAGATTCCTCAACAATATCAGCATCTTTATAAACAAGAGTACTGCTGCTGTTTAATAATAACTCTATTTTAAAACTCTCTTTCTCATAACTCTATTTTAAAACTCTCTTTCTCATTTTTGAAATAATTTGCCAACATTTGCCGACTTTATTGTGACCCGCATAATATCTGCCACTATTTTTTAGAAGATAAGCAGAAGCATTTTCCATAGATATCTTATCAAATGCTAGTTTGGATTTAACTAAATCTTCAAGTGTTTTAGTGAATTTGATGTATAAAACTTGTGCTCTAAAGCTTTCATTTAATCTAAAACTGCTTCAGATTCAAGAAGGGCTTTCTTCTTACGTTTGGAATCAAAATCTATTATAAAGACATGAGCAGAAGCTTTGAAAGCATCCCATACAACATGAACAGGAGAATCGGTCTTTGTGAATGGCAAAGAATTCTGAACCAAAGTCTTGATATTCAATAGTAAAGTGCGAATCATCAAGAAGTGAGTTATTAAATGTCCAACAATGATACCGTTTTTGGTAAGGGATTAAATCAATATCTGTAGTCACTGGAGTGTGATCGGACATCAGTGTGGATCCAATCTCAGAAGTAATTAAATGTTGGATTAGGGACTTGCTAAGAAATGATCCAATCTAGATTGTGAATGAGCAGGAGAGGAAAATGAATATTCCTTAGAGGATTGCTAAACCTCCATGAGTCTACTAAAGATACCTGTTTAAAAGTGGGTCTAAATGATTTATAAATTGTTTGTGGATAAGCTGCACCTTCAAATTCCTCTCTGTAAAAGGATCCGTAATCTGATCACAGCCACCACCAAGCTAAGATATTAATCCTAAAGTTCCAAAACCTTTTGGCAATACCAGGCCAAAATGTATAATCAACCTGCTTTGGGCATAAAGAATAAAAATCGTAATGGGGATGTTATTATTAAATAATTATGCAATAATCCAGCATCATTCATTATCAATTTGCTGAGATTTAATAGTAAAATCCAGATTCGTATTACATAATATTATCTCCCATTTTTTTATTTGGGGATGGAGAAACAAGAACTTTACCAACCCAACATCTTAGCGGTTTTTGAGCTTCCACCTCAGAAAGATGAGTTTCTTGGAGTAAAACAAGGTGGTGTTTGAAGCTTGCAAGGTGAGAAAGGACTCTTTTCCTTTAATAGGACTGTTTAAACCTCTAACGTTCCAAGAAATAACCCTGAATTATGCAAACAAGCAGAATCATATATCATGGTCTACAAAATATCAATAAGTAATGGAAAAGAAGTGACCTTGTGCTTAATATTATTGAAAAAGAAAAAAAACAAGTATAGGAAGTAAAAAAGGGTAGAAAAAGAGAAGCAAGGAGAAAGGATAGCAGAAGAAGAATGACAATAAAAACAAATAGACAGTACATACCAATAATATGGTGAGTGAGAGACAAACCCTTAAAGGGATATGATGACGGGGGATGGAGACAGCACAGTATGAAGATCACCCATCCAAGGAGCCATGAGATCAATGGTAGAGGAAAAAAGTTACACACTAGGGTAGTAGACAACACGGAGTTCATGGAACTTTATACACACATATACACACTAGTCACATTTGGATGGATTGCAGCCCATTTAAAGATGGCTGCCTGTGCCTACTTGTGTGCACTCATGCACATGATAAGGTGGCCATCTTTGAATGGGTTGGCACGCTATCCAAAGATGACTGCCTGTGTGTGCACATGCCAGCGCAGCATGTGCAAAGTTGGTCATTGTTAAATGGGAATAAAACACATTCAAATAAAAAGTACAATTATTGCAGTGTCATGTGGGATAAAGAGCACTGGAGGAAGCAATGAGGGCCCCAGATGCTGGGCTCCTGTAAAATGAAAAAAAAGGTAAAACTGGACATTGGCCCAGAAGTCTCTGGAACAAAAGGGAACTGTGCTTTAAGATGCTGTGCATATTGTGCACAAGTAAAATGCCACCATTCACAATTATTGAGGCCATTGGCTGAAGTGGGTTGACTCTTTGCCCATTCTTTATGCTGTGGTGGGCGGAAGAAAAATGTGAATGATACAACAGCCCAATGGATGAAGAAGGCTGGCTGAAAGCCTACTATAAATAAATATATTTTACATATGTATTTATGGCAAAATTAAAACATCTGCTGGGCCAGCAGACATTTCATAATTTGGCAGGAGGTTTCTCCATCAGGGCGATAGAGCAATTTAATCCGTCACCCTGGCGGAGGACGGGCAGTCTTTTAAATTATAAATCAGACCCTTAGTCTCTGAAATGGAAGTCCAAAATCTTCAGTGGGGTAAGGCAGGCTGTGGCCGAGATGGGCTCCACGAGGTCAGACAGCCATCAGATGAGGTCCCAGTGAAGCAAACTTTTGGTGGGAAAGCTCAGAGCAGAAGAAATTCAAATTTAGCCTAAGAAGGATCTTCACCAGCAGGAAACTTTTGCACCTTTCCTTGGTCAAGATGTCTTAGTTGGCACTTAGTCACTTTTTTGGAGTTGGGATTTCTCCAGCAGGGCAAGGCTGCAGGCTACAGGCTACAATGATGGCTTCACAAGGCCGAATACCTTCTCTGCGACGTCCAGCTGAATCGGACTTGGTGCTGAAGAAAATCTCAGAGCTAAATCAACTTGAATCTCTAACCCAGCAGTAATACACCCCAATTCGATCAGCTTGGCATTTGTGCCCCGATCCTCTGGAGGTCTTAAGTCTCAGGCTTCTCAGGATGCTAGGAGGAGTACACTTTGACACAGCCCAGGGTTCCAAGACCTTAGGAACAGCACTTGAAGATCAAGACTCACTCCAGCAAAAGCTACCAGCTGGTTCCAGGGCAGCTCCAGTTGGAAGTGGTCAGCTGGGCTGTTGCAGGAAAGGCCTCTTGTAGCTTGTAATGCCCCTGTAGCTTGGACAGTAGATCAGAGTTATGACCCTTGGAGTCCAGTTCTTTGTCCTGTGTACAAGATGGAAAACAGGTCCAGTCCTTTTGGTTCTTCTCAGGTCTCAGATAGCAGATTCTGAACTTCCACAGGTTCAGTAGTGTTCTGAGGGTGGTACTGGGGATGCCATGTTTATGCCTGACACCAGCTTGTGGGTGTGAGTGACTCCTAGTCCCCTACCTACCCAATAGAGTAAACGTTCCCAGGGGTAACTCTACCCAATTTTGCAGCATTTCATGTGTGCTCTACAGCAGACAATCCCACAGCGCCCCTCTCTACCTAATTCCAAGATGATGAAACCCTTCTCCTCTTTTACAGCGCCTGTGTGCCCACTCCAGAGGTGTGACCAGGGAAATGAGCAACCTCTCCTTTGTGCTCACTTCAAACCAGTTCTGGGAGCAGTTATCTACCCACTGTGATTGGAGCCTGGCTGGCTGGGGGATCAAAGAAGGGACCTGTTCAAGTGTCACCTCACCTCTGCCTGTGACAGAGGAGGCCCTTTTGAAGTAAATTAAGTTCCTGGGCACTGCCCAAATGGTCATCCTGCCAGAAGAACAGGAACACCTCCCAACACCCACGCTTTAGTCTCCTGCTCTCTGAGCAGTTTTGACACCTCATTCAGGGTTAAGTACTCAGAGGGCTGCAGTTGGACGCTAATGCAAATAGCATCCAGGGGCTTCAATCAGTGAAAAGATAACTTTCTAAAAGTACCTTTTTCTTGATATTTATAAAAAATCTGACCACAAATGAATTGGGTTATTAATAAATATTACAGAGAGTCCAAGAATGAAACTTCAAGGTGTTTCCTAGCCAGAAATAATATTATTACATTTAATACTGCATCCCATTCACGAACCTGCCAAAAATAAACACCATTATGACGCAAGACGTCACCCAACTCTTACTTTTATACAGAATAGGCACAAGAAATGAAGGCTTCAGGAAGCACAACTATGAAACAGGAAGTGCAGTCCCCCATTTTGCTTTACGGATGCACAATTGGCATTGCTTAATCCATCTGTAGTCTTAGATTGGACTACGTCCAGTAAGTGATATCATGAAACATACCTCCATGTTTGCCCAGGAGGTACAGTACGCATTAACATGTTGGTCTCTGCCCATGCTCAATTACCCAGACTGCTGTCTGAGCTCCCTCACTTTGACTGCCGTCATAAAGAGCGTATCCTTGCCCTAAATGCAGCCTGCCACCATGGAGAAGGAAGCCACTCTCCTGAATACAAGCAGGCCAGACCAGGGATGCTGACGAGCACCATGAACATCCATCTGCATGCGTACATGGACCGTGACCCAGTAGCTCAGGACAGCACCACCAAAGTAACCTGCAAAGGTAAGCAGAAAACACAGTATCCTTGAGGTAGGTGCCTGCCGAGTAGCCACTTTCCAGACAAGACACGCAGGCACCTGTGCGCAACAAGAAAGCAGAAGATCTAATAAGTTTGACAATATGCCTACAGTGTTGGCATGGTCTATATCCAGAGTTGGGAATGCCCTTTGGTATGATAATAGTGTAGTTGAAGGGGAATGCTGTTATTTGTTTGATTTTAGAGTTTCCTCTTCTACACATATTTCTGCAGTAGGTGAATTAACCCAATGGCGTTTCTCACTGGGTTTAGAACATGTGATGTGTAGGACCTTTGCAGTAAATGCATTTTACTTATTGAGATATCTTATTGAATTATAATCTGTGATCACCGGTTACACATCATCAGCAGCAGTAATGAATTATTGATTTTATAAGACTAGAACCAGTGATTTGCAGATTATATATAGATGTTGATATTTGCTTTGGGAAAATTAAACCCCTAACTTATTTCATTCATACTGTAGCAAATCACAATTATTTGCGTGGTGTACCCTCAGATTTTTGCCTTAACATATTTACTTTCTGTAGAATGATGTGCACTTTACCCCTGCTAACCAGAGGAAAAGTGCTTGTTCTCTTCCTTTCAACAGGATGAAATTGGTTTACCCCTAATTGACACATACACCTTACTTATAAGTCCCTAGCATATGGTACAAAGTATACCCAGGGCCTGTGAGTTAAATTTCACTAGTGCATCGAAGCACCCATTGTGCCAGCTACTATAGGGACAGTGTAAAACATGCTTCAGGCCTACCATTAAAGGCTGACTAAAGCAGCTTTTAAGCTACAATTTGACCTGCCAAAATAAACTCTTTTGACAGGTCTAAGCCTTTCTTATAAATATTAATAAGTCACCCTAAGTTGACCTTACTGCCCAAAAGGCAGGGTGCGTGGTATTTAAAAGTAGGATATGTAGAAATGTAAGGTTAAACATGTCCTCATAATTAAAAGGACCCCTAAGAGCTATTTTCAATTTAGCAAGGCTGGCTGTTCCAGACCTTAAGGACTGTGTCTGTTCTGGATTCTTCAGACTTCCAATATTCTGGATTTCCTGGTCCTGTTTATCTCTTTCTATGGCTGTTTAGTTTGGTACTCTCGACTACTTGTTCATCTTTCATTGTCCTTGCCCTGGAGGCTTTTACTCTGGTGGGGTTTTTTATCTTGTGACCTGGAGACACCTGTCTCTTGATGTTTTACATTACGGCGTGATAGGCAAAGTGGCTACGAAAGGAGACACCCTTAATGAGGGAAGCAAAATCAGGAGCTAGGGCACGTCTGTTACCTCCAGCCCTTGACAATTGTGTAACCATTGCAAAAATCTGCCTAGGCCCATCTTTCCACCAGTAAATACCAGGAAGGCATCAGTACAATACAGAGCAGCTGTGTTAGGCCAAGTGTATGAAATCCCTGTGCAGTTGGTAAATCCAATGATCTTTTGATTTCCCTGCCTCCGTTTGATCTCTACAAGGAGGCTGTCTCTGTGCCTTCTGCATGAATCCTATGCATTTGTACAAAGGAGACACTTTGGATTGGGAAATCAGCACCTTTTAAAAGAAGAAAGATCTCTAAACACTGACTGTTCCAAGGTACAATGTAGCTTCATGAATTTAATAAAAAATATTTTTTGCTTTTCAGATGCACGTATCCTAAACATATCTGCTAGTGGGTTTCTAAGTCATTCACCAAAATGTTTGCCTCTCTAAAAGAGCATTTGCCAGCTAAAGTAGATTTATGAAAAGTGGCTCAAAGATCATACTTAAAAGAAAGTTTGCATCATGACTTTTTCCAGAAAAGGCAGCACTTTTATAGTATGGGTTTGCGAGGGTTACTCTTTACCAACAGTCGAAGTGCATTAAAACAAATATGGCAACTGTGATGATGGATGCAATAGGGCAGGGGGGCAGTGAGCGTGAGGTCAGGGTCAAAAGCGTAGCTAAAAATACAACATAGTCTGTAACTTTATTCGGTCTGTCACCTTCAGTTAACTATATATATAGAATAAGGCAGAGCTTAAATGAAAAATAAATGCGTCAAGTTAATCAGTGGTTAAAGCACTATCGCACATTATGAAACATCTATTAGTTAATGCACTGCAGAGGTCTGTGTGTGCAACCAGAGAGCCACAGAATTGAAACCTGGTTGGTGCAGTGGAGAACAATAACTTGTGCATGTTCAGCGCTACAAGGTCCCAATCTGTGACAAAAAGGACTGTAAATATGTAAGTCATTATTTTAAACTTTCATTTCACACATTATGTTAAGCTGCTGCAAAATGCGCAAAAATGTTTAAGATAAAAAAAGGTGCTTCCAAAATATAGTTATTAGAAATACCCAGACTGTACATAGTGCAAATTTATTTAAAAACACACACTTCACAGCTCTGCTGGTAACTCCCTTGCAATATGACTCAAAAAGAATAAATGTGTGTCATCAGGGAACTTTAAGTGATTCTGTCAATTAAAGCCAATACAGGTCTCCAGGCATCCGTTCCATTTGCAGGTTAACCAGTTGTGCAGATTTACATTTGTTTCATGGACGAGGGCACCATGTCAAGAAGGCGTGTTTAGCCTTCTGCCCCTGCCTCAGTTTCACAGCACAGGAGACTCCCTGCCCTAGACTTCAGCTGAAGCATATCAATTGTCGGAATTAATCGTCCGGGACTGTTGTCTTTTCACAAAACGTTATGGGAACGTTGTGCCCCTCAGATCCCACCCACTTCGACCACTGCTCTTCACAGAGTTTACCTCCAATGGGCAGGCCTGGACTGGCAGTACGGTGTATCGGGTGTTTGCCTGGGAGGCTAGAAGGTTGGGGACCTGTTTTGTTACTGGGTGCTGATTTTGCAGTAGTGCTTCAATATAGCTCCCCAGTAATAAAACCAGCAGGTTAGTCTGCTCACTTAAAGTTTCCAGCCTCCTGGGGATAGCTGCCAGCGCTTCGTATAATGTGCACTGAACTGCTGCTGTTTATAACAAGTTATAAAATGTAACACCACCCCAATGGTGCTTTTGCTGACAGGGCCGTCAATCTGTAGGAGCGCACATAAGCGCTACCAGTGATGACGGCCCTGGTATAATTATATTGGCCGGCCCCCATGCTGCCCACCCTCACACCTTAAAAGGCCCTACCTTGTCACCACGTGACGTCATGTGGCCTCTCCTCCTTGTGCAGACAGCCAGACCCAGCAGCCAAGGAAGTCCTGGCCAACTCACCACCAAACCCTAAAACCCTAGTTCCGCTGCGGGTAGGTGACTTCTTTCAGAACTAATCATTGTGCCCCTTGGTTATGCTGCATAATGGCTCCCACCTCCTTAACCACATAATTAATTAACAAAAAAAGAAAAACTGTGCTGGTTCTAATTCTTGAGTATTATATACATTGGTTCACTGACAGTTTAGCAGGAGAGGGAAGGGAATAGGCTTGTGTACGGCGACTTGGGTAATTGTCCACGTTTCCCAAGTAAACTGGTGCATTTACTAATTCCTTCACCTTTGAGTTTTTCTTTACGGATGTTATTTATAATGGAAAAGTGCGCACAGGTTTCAAGTTACTCACATTACTGTATATCGGTGTGTGGATTTCAAGGAATCAGTCCTTGAGGGCGGGGGTAAGTGTGGTATAACCAGTGCTTTAAATGGGCCGGTACTCACCGGTACTGAGTACCGGCACTTTTTATTTTTAACCTCCTGAGTACCGGCACTTTTTCATTGCCAAGGAGCGTACCGGTACTCATGACTGGTAGGCTCAGTGGTACTTGTGCTGCTGACGATGAGGCCGTCTGAACGCCACTCTCAGCCAATGCGCCACCGTAGCCCTGTGCCGAGCCGCTGCTGAATCATTCAGCAGCGGCTCATTTACATTTTGTTAGTGTGGCAGGTGTACAAGCTCAGTATCACGCTGTGAGTGACAGGGTCCGATCAGACCCTGCACTGTAAATCACAGGTGTGAAATTGTGCAGGCACTCAAAGTCCAGACAACTGGCTGAGAGTCTACAAGAAGAAAGCCGTGGGAGGTAGGAATTGCAAACAACATTTTTAATTCTGTTGTGAGCCTTTTGTGCCAGTGAATGTCTGCTTTTGTGTATGAGAGCGGAAGCGAGAGAGAGAGAGCATCGGGACATTATCTGAAGGTATTTTAAAGAAAATGTGAGGAATGTTTTGTGTGTGCATGTCTACTTGGTCTTGTGCCTGAGTGTGAGCGCGTGCTCATGGGCAAGAGAATGTATGAATGTTGCACCTAATAAAACAAATAAGAACTGAAGCTGCAAATATTAAAAAACGCAGAAACTAAAGCATAACACATTGTTTGGCCTTCATTTAATTTTTTGTAAGGAGTTAATCACTTTATGTTCATACATTTATCAAGTGTTTTGGTGTGTGCTGAAACTGCTGTAACTAACATGTCCCTTTAAATGCAATGGGCGGCTACACAGTTGAAAGGGGCATAGTAGGAGACAGGTTATTAATTGTCTACATATGCCATGCCCACAAGTGCAGAGGTAATTTGCACATGCAGGCAATTTGAGACTATTGATAAGTGTAATTCAAGGGCAAAATGATTACTTGACAGATGGCAGTAGTGTCTTCATATAATCATGCCCGCCCTCAGCTCCGCCCCTTGCCCCGCCCCCTAGCTCAATTTGATGAGTACCTGCACTTATTTTTTCCCATTTAAAGCACTGGGTATAACACGAAAGGAAACTAAATACCAATCTATTGGCTGGATGGCACAGTGTGAAACCAGAAAACCTGGGAATTTTCCCGACTTCCCTGCTTGACCAACCTGTGTTATCCGAGGGAAATATTTAATTTCACCATGCTTACTTTTTCCTTATTGCATGTGTACTATACAAGCACCTCTCTTGTATCTGATTTAAATAGACTGTAATGTTACTTCATGGAAGAACCTAGTCCACATACATGGTGCACATGACAACTGACTTGCCTCTTAATTCACTAATGGCTTGGCGGGGTGGAGGGCATGAATATTTTGAAGTTCCTTTTTTAAAAATGTCACTTTTAACAAATACCTCTCAATGCAGCGATATAATCGATTTACTAAGTTGAAACGCTTCTGCATGTTAAAGAAATGCTCTTTCTTGAATTTTGAAGAGGCTCTATCATATTTGTATATGGTGTTTGTTACACAGTTTGCATGCCAAACATTTTCAGGGCTGGGCTGGTGCATGGGCTTTTAGAGCCCAGCATATTCTTGGATTGGGTCTGGGTCAGCTCTCCATGTGACTTTGTTGGGTGGGTGGGTGGGTGGGTGGGTAGTGTGTGTGTGTGGGTGGGTGTGTGTGCGTGTTATCATGTGACATCCATTCTCTGCTAACCCTTATTTCTCTGCTTCTGGTGGGGTGAGATGGTGCAGCTACAGGAGACTCAGTGGCAGCAGTGTTTGGGCACTGTCTCTGTCCGGGTACGAACAGGCTAAAGTCATTTGAATATATGATGAGAAATGTATTGTAAAATACACATTTTTGAAAAATTCTTTGGGGGAGAACCTTCCGCCCCCAATCCCCGACCCTTGCAGCGGTGTGACTCACTCGCTCGCTCTGTAGCATGTGGGGACTGATCGGTTTTTTATGTGTTCTCCGTCCTCTTTTCTCTATTCTCTGGACTGTTATTTTTTTGTGTTCTCTGTAAGAATGTCCCTGGGTATGATTGCTTGTCCGGTGCACTGTAAGGACATCATTTACAATGCTTTAAAAGTTATTACATTTGAATATATGATGAAAATGTGGTTTAGAATCCACCTGTTTTGCCATTTATTCCCAAATTTTCTTGGGGGAGAAAACCCCCCAAGCTCCCCTGCAGTGGTCTGGCTCGCTCGCTCTGTACCGTATGGGGACTGGTCTGTTTTATGTTTTTTGTGTTCTCTGTCCTCTAATCTCTATTCTCTGGACTGTCATTCTGATGTCTTCTCTGTAAGAATGTCTGTGGGAATGACTGGTTGTCGTGGTGCACTGCAAGGTCATCATTTACTCTGCTTTAAAAGTTAATGCATTTGAATATTTCATGAAAATTGTGTTGTAGAATGCACCATATTTTACCAAATTTCCTGGGGGGGGGGAGAACCGCCCCAAGCCCCTCTTGAAGTGTTCAGGCCCACTCGCTGCGGTCGCTCACTACGCACTGTTTGGGAGCTAGTCTGACAAAATTTGCTAGGGCTGCTTTGGGTTCCTAGACTGGACCTGCCAATGGAGAATTACCATATGGGGGTCCACCCTTTGTCCTGTTACAGTGATAGTAAAGATTACTTCCAAATGGAAAATGAACCAGCGCACTCCTGAAGTATCTTATCCAGGTATTTGTGTAAACCAGAATTTTGATATATTCGTAGGTGCTGATTTGGTGAATCCTCCCGAGTATGAGGATGAATATAATGAATGATGTGCGCTATCCCCTGATGGTACAGCTTTGGAGAGAAGCGAAGCGCCTTAATCCTTTACACGCTGCAGGATATGGCAGTGACACACTCGCGTATAATCAAGTATTGAAATGGATATTGACAAACTTTAAAAGTCCCAGAAAGTCCCCTGACGAAGGGCACAGCCCGAAATGCATTGGGCAGAATAAAAGAATTGTATGTATAAAAACGTGGATATTGCTGAAGGAAGTAATAACTCATGGACAAATTGAAAGAAAAAAGAAATTAAGAAGAATAAAAACGTTTGAAATTGAAATTCATTGAATTTATTGAATTTAGTTATTTGAGTGCGACTTGGAGACGCTCCCCCATCAGGGGATAGCGCACATCATTCACAGTGATAGTAAAGGCAGCCCTTAGTGATGGAAACTAAATTCCACGGGAAGGAAAGCTATTCATCGCAAGCACATAAACCCTTCTTGATTCATAGGTATTATACTTGTTTATAGGTATTATACCCAGCAATAATATTGCTGGATACTTTTCAAGAAGCAATATTTTTGGACAAATGGTGAGATTTCCTGGCATGGAAGACAGTCCTCAGGTGATTTATCTCAACTTTCTTTGTTGTACAAGTGTCAATGTGGCCAATTTTAGAGAAAATGTAATTGGTTACTTAAGTGACCAGAACTACCAGTAATTAGGGTAAGAGATTACTTTTATAAAATAATGCCAAACGATGGACCATCCCACACATCCTTTTGGTAAACAAACAGACCGCAGATTACTACACATTAGATCGCAACTCGACTACTCCTTCCTGATAACTCTAAGGGATGCTTCCCACTGTGGATGCAGCACATCCTATTATCGACTTCAGAATACTTCTGGATCGATCTTTGCCTGTGACCAATTTTGCCCTTGAAAAAGCCCTAGGCTCAACTGCCCCGGAGTGAAAAACGTGTAGGCCGAGAATTTTTCGTAGCCTGAATATCCCCAAAAAGTTCTGAGAATATGGAAACTATCTAACCCTTTGAAAGAAGGATGCCATGCTAAGAGAAGGATGTCATGCCATCAGGCCATATTTGGTCACTGAATGGATGGCAAGGAACATCCATCTCGGTGCAGTGATGCTGCTGCTCGGTCTGAGAATTTAGGCTAAAACCTGGCTGTGCAAGCTGGTCTTTCATGCAGAGAACTTCGTTTGTTGCTAAAGCGGCTTCCTTTGCCCTTGTCTTATTTTGTTTCCTCCCACCGGGGCTTTAACCAGGCTAACCCCGCTGTTACTGCACAACTCAAGTTGTAAAAATATTCTGTAACCTAATACTATCTTCTAAACCTAAAAAAACCTCAATATGGAGAAAAACAGGAATAATGCTGTTTGGTTTGGCATACACACTGGGTCATTCAGACTCAGGCAGGTGCTAAGACACGAGCAAATAGGCTTTGCCATTGTTTTAAAACTTGCTCCAGTTATACCACATAGGCCATGGGTCTAAATTACCCCTTAAGGAATTGGGGTTTGTCCTACTTGAGGTAGGTAAGTTTTCACAAACAAAGGCCCATTTTACACTACCCAACTAATCCCTTCACGTTGGGGTTCAGTGTGGTGCAAGTTTATGCCTAACTCACTATATACACAATAGTACCTGCATTTCTCCTTACAATATGCATATATTTGTGGCGACGAACCTTGGGTAGTTGAGAAGTTGATGACAATAATTATGAACCTATCTTTATAACTAAATAATAACAGACTCAGTGTGTAATTTATAATGTTTATCGAAAATAATAATAATGTGAAATAAATGCTCATTAAGTACAGTCACACAATGCAAAAACACAGATTATCACTGAGAACATGTATTAGCAATGTATAGAGACAAACTCATATCAAATAAACAATGCATTGAAGGAGTGGATAGGCAAAGAGAGAAACGTTTCAGAGACAAAATACATTTGCAAATAATTATGCAGAATTCAGAATATTATCTGTACTAACCCAAGTAAGATTCAGGGAAATCTACCCTCTGGCCAAGGGGCAGTAGGGCCCCTCGAGAAGAGTCGAGTGGCAAAGATTAAGTCAGGAATCAGGAAAACAGGTAGGCCTCTATCTGGAAACTGCAAACCGACGACAGCGACGATCTCCCGCTACCTAAACACCAGCCGACCTAAAAATCACACCCACCAGGGACTTTCAATTATACCCTAAAACCTAAATGTCCAACCCACATTTGTTTCAATATGAGAGCAAACTCCGTCTCTCATTGGCTAAGGATGGGGGTGTACTGTCACACCACTCTCATCATGACCATTTTATTCAATGTCCCTTTGTTTTAAACATTCAGCATTACGACAGATTCTTCCCAGGAAACAACTTTGAACACAATCATAGTAAATATTTCCTGCAGTTCACTACATGTTGCAAGTCTCTGCGCTTCCATTGTTTGCCTCTGCCATCTCGTGAAGGAAGTTGCTCGTTTCCACTGATATCGTAATTTCTTTTCCGAAGCTTGGCAGTCATGCAGTACACCACGAAGGTCACATTCATTGCCTTTGCGTTCTTTATTAATTTTCAAGACCCACTTTTGTTCATTTTATTTTTTTCTCTACCAAATATTAACCCCAGACTGGCATGCAGGAAAGTAGGCCCATGCTTGCTTTTCTACAGAAAACAAACACAAACGTTTATTATTCTCATGAAATGTAATTTCATTGCACACCATCCCTGCATTGCACTAACCCATGCACAACCCATGTTATTCCTAGCAACTGTTATTAACGTGCACAAAAACAGCATTAGTCCTTTTATTTTACTTAAGCCAGTGTAATTTGCGGCCTAGTTCCATGCATTAGTACACGCATGCGCAAAAGCATTTCCACTTATTTTAGTTTTTCTTTTCACAGCACACTATTAATAAATGTTACTGAGGGTTCAATCGAGCAGGTTTTATTTTCGCAAAACCCTGCTCCATCAATCCCCCCTTTGATGGCGTTTTTGAGCCATCATAAAAATACCCAACAAATACAAGTTGCCACTTATTTAAAATACTGTACTTCTTTCTCGTTTTATCATTCTTCCGTCTAAGTCTTTCATGATCTCATAATAATTTCCTCTCATATCTTCTAATTCTATCTCTTCTCTCTTTCTCTTTCTAGCTCTACGTTTAAGATCTAATATCTCTTTCTTTCTACATCTGCATTTGCAACATTTATAAATCATGATGATCATTAATATCACTATAACTACTGAAGTAACAGGTATTAATATTTTCCCTAATAGGCTATTCCCTTAAGTAGAAAACCAATTCCCCACTGAAGAAAAACTCTTACCAAGTTTTTCCCATGCACCATCAACCTTCAATTCAGTCAAGTCTTCATGAAGTTCTGTAATATTTTTAATATACCCCTCAAGATTCTTACTCTTGTCAGGGATATAAGTACAGCATTGTTGTATTTTCAACATGCTACAGACTCCACCCTCTTTTGCCAATAATATATCAAGGGCAAGTCGATTTTGCAAAACCATTGATCTAATTGCAACCATTTCAGTATCAATCATCAAGAACCCACCAGCAGTATCTGTTGATAAACGATCAACTACTGTGGACAGTTTCTAATTTTATGTGAATTCAAAATGACTCCAACTGAAGGTATCAGTGCTCCAAAAATATCTCCCATAATTTCAGAATAACTCGTTCCTCTCTTATTACGTGTTAGTCTTTGTTTTATCTCACTTACTCTATTATTCTTGTCCATATGATACACCTTGGGGAAAACTATGCCTAAATAACAACATCCATACCAACCTGCAGGTAACTTATAATAGGCATTCTTACCACACACATTATATATTCCCGGGAAAACAGGATCAGTTCCTCCTTTCAGTCCCCAACTTCCTTTTATCAAGAAAGTATGCTCACATTCACTAGAACCAATGAAGTAACTATTAAGTTCAGTCTTTTCTCTAAGCACACAAAGCTTTCCTCTATGTTGAAAATCTAGAGTCATGGCAGCGTATGTCTCACCCTTTTGTAATTATCCTCTCTGAAAGCCCATGGAGGTACATGAGACTTTTGCTCAGCAGCTTTCTTTTTGAAATCCCATCTTCTATCTTCTACCATATTCATAAATTCTATTTCTTCATGTCGTAATTTACAGGTTAAGTTATTTCTATGTGCATCTATTGTATCTATTGGTTTGTTACTAATGAAAAAATCCTCCCATGTATGCTGCATAAACAGGACCATAAACAATTTTCAAATCTCTCCTAACAGGAATTTCCGAAAATATTAAATCAAAATTAGAGTAATAATACTCTAATCCTTCCCTCTCGTAAAACAAACTTGTTAAAACACTACATGACACACCATAAGTTAAAGGTAGGTGATGATATGTCACCCCCTCTGAGACAGACGATGGTAATTGCATACACACATAACAATCTCTTGCGTTCATTGTATTAACATATTCATACAACAATTTAGTAAAAACATTTAACGAAAAATCATTAATTGATTTGTCATGATGATAAATGCTATCATCTTCTATCTTTTCCATATTAGTATTTGAATTTTCTTTAGTAATAGAATCCATTCTCTCACTTCCCACATCACTAGTATTATTATTTTTGTGATTAGTCACCATTAAAACAGGCACGATAACAATTAGTGTTAACCACACCAACGTTAGTAATAGAATACCACATAAGCAAGCATTAATACATCTACGTTTGAAACTATGATTTTGATATCCAGTCTCTGTTACCTTTGCCATTTTAGACACTATATAAAAACATTTTTAAAAAATCTAAGAAAAACCTATCAATTCTAAAAACTTGAAAAAACTTATCCAAAAACCATCTAGAGTAGTGTATCCTTACACTTTATGCCTCTCTTCTTTACCCCCTCTTTTTTAAATTTTTTTATATCTTCTTCTTTTTCAAATCTTTCGGAACTTTCAGTATATTCTTCATTAAAATTATTGCACCTTAATTTTCACAGTTCTTTTTAAGGCGATTTTAGTTTGCTTTGATCACTCTGATCAGTACCAGTCTCTCCTTTGTTTTGATTTGTGTCTTCAATTTCTTCCAACACCACATATGTCCATTCTGGAGCTGTGTATTTCTTACTCGGAATTCTTATTCTTTTTGTTTTTCGTACCAAATCCTCTTCTGAGTCACTTTGTTCAGTTTGACTTGATATTTCATTTATTTGATCTGGCCTTTTCTTTTCTAGAGTGTATTTCAGTCTTTTCACTCCTTTTGGCCACACATCACCTTTTCTTGCTTTCTTAACTTGAACTGCTACTTCACCCTCGTTGTCAAGTTCGCAAGTTCTTTTCTTTGTTGTACTTGCTCTTGATTCTCATCAGTCACTTTCTCCTTTTCTTTCTCAACAGCAGTCTCTCGAGACCCAGTAGCTGGCGCCCACTTTATTCGACTTGTGCTTGGTTCTTCCTCCTGTTCAGCATTTTCAGAATCTGTAGTGCTAGATTCTATAGCTTCATGTTCTTCAGCTTCTGGTACCTTTCTTTTTCCTACCAGTTGCTGCTCTTCTTCTTGTCTTTCAAGTGGACTTGGGACTCTTCTTGTATGACTTGCATGAATCCAGTTCGGCAAGCCACCACACTTTACTGCTGTTGTTGTTACCAATATAATTTGGTATGGTTTTCCACCTGGGTTCTAAACACGACTTCCTCACGTGTTTCTTGACCAGAACCCACTCTCCTGGACTCAAATCATGTGCTTGATCCGGCTGTGTTGTGGTTGCAATTTCTCCAACCTGATGAGACACAAAGCGCACCAGATCAGCCAATCCTTTGCAATAATCAAGCACTAGATCATCAGTAATATTCATCAGTTTGTCTGCTGGTACAATTGCTTGTCTCATTGCTCTCCCCATCAAAATTTCGTGAGGACTTAATCCAGTCTTTTTATCAGGAATGCTTCTAAGACCAGGGGTAAAGCGTCTGGCCATTTCAGTGTTGTAGACGCACATACTTTTGATAGTCTGGATTTAATAGTGCCATTAATTTGTTCGATCACTCCAGATGCTTCTGGTCGATAGGCACAATGCAGCTTTTGTTCAATTTGCAATGCTGCACAAATCATCCGAATTATTTCATTATTAAAATGTGTTCCTCTATCTGTTTCTAAAGAGACTGGAAATCCAAATCTAGGAATTATCTCTCTTAAGAGCAATTTAGCAACAGTCAGGCTGTCATTCTTTCTTGTTGGATAAGCTTCTACCCAACGAGAAAGCAAACAAACAACCACCAACACATATTTCAGTCCATTACAAGGGGGAAGTTCGATAAAATCTAACTGTAACCTGGTAAATGGTCCTGCTGCTTTTCCAATTCGACCCCAACTAACAACTGTCTTTCTACCTGGATTTTGCTGCTGGCAGACTATACATCTCTGGCATAGACTCTCTGCAATGACCCTAAACTTTGGATTATACCATGACTGCTTGAAGAGTCTGATCATAGCATCTCTTCCAACATGTGCAATTCCATGGTACATCCTTGCCATCTGAGAGAGTAAACTATCCAGCATTACTGGTCTACCATCAGTATACACCCACACTTCATCTTCTGCTCTCTTTTTACAACCTGATTTTACCCAAATTTCTTTTTCTTCCTCATTTGCTTCCTCCTGTAACTGTCAAATTTCTTCCCATGTTTCCAGAGAAGAAAACATCAAGTGGCAATTTGTATCTTTTTTCTCCATCCCTCTGTTTATTGAAATTAAATTTTGTGCACAGAAACGAGCCACTTGGTCTGCGTATCTATTTCCATTTGTCACATAGTCATTTCCTGACTTGTGTGCTGAACATTTTACCACAGCAATCTTTTTGTGCATTTGTAATGCATTCAATAAATCCTTCACATTTTTACTGCTCCGGATTGGTGATCCTGAGGAAGTCAAAAATCCTCGTTGCATCCACAACTGACCAAAATCATGCACCACCCCAAAACCATATGGACTGTCAGTGAATATGGTTACTCTCAGATTTTTGCCAATTACACATGCTCTAGTCAGAGCAATTTGCTCAGAAATTTGGGCAGAATTTATCCCCTTCAGACAGGATGCTTCAAGAACCATAGACACTGTACACACTGCAAAAGCAGCACTCAATGCCCCTTTTTCATCTCTCAGACAAGATCCATCCACAAACATTACACTATCTGACTCTTCTAGTGGAGAATCTTTTATGTCAGGTCTTGGTTTCGTGCACAATTCTGTCACATCCAAACAATCATGATCTGCTTCATCTTTCACTTCTTCACAACTTGAACTCAGCAATAAAGTTGCAGGATTCAATGTTGTGCATCTTGTTACAGTCACGTTTTCAGCACCCAAAATTCCTCTTTCATATCTAGTCAGCCGACTATACATCATATGCTGAGTTCGCGTTCTTGTTAACAGGATCTCAACAGAGTGTGGCACATATACTTTCACTGGATGTCCCATAACAATTCCTTCACTCTGCTCTAGACTCACACAAGTAGCAGCCACTGCTTTTAAACAGCCTGGTAATGCTGCGGCCACTGAATCCAAGGTAGCAGAAAAATATGCCACTGGACGACGTGCCATTCCATGTTTTTGTGTTAACACTGAAAGTGCACATCCATCTCTCTCACAACAGAACAATGCAAAATCTTTTGTGTAATCTGGCATTCCCAATGCAGGTGCTCGACAAAGACTATCTCGTAATTCAATGAAAGCTTTCATACACTCTTCATCCAACTCAATCGGATCAACCACATCTTTATGAGTCAACCTCTGTAAAGGTTTTGCAATCAATGAAAACCCACTGATCCACTGTCTACAGTATCCAACCATTCCCAAAAACATTCGAACTTCCTTTTGAGTCTTAGGAGGACCCATTTGCAAAATCACAGTAATTCAGTCTTGCGTTACTTTTCTAACTCCTTTCTCAATTTTGTGTCCCAAATATTGAACCTCTTTTTGACAAAACTGTATTTTTGCCGGTGACACTTTATGCCCACCTTCTGCCAAATGATTCAGTAAGGCAATTGTATCTGTCACACAGGCCTCTCGTGTTTTTGATGCCACTAGCAGGTCATCAATGTACTGCACTAACACTGAATTTTCTGGCATGATCAATGACTCCAAACATTTTTCCAAAATCTGATTAAAAATCGAAGGACTCTCTGTATACCCTTGAGGAACTCGGCACCATGCCAAAACACGGTCTCCGAACCGGAAAGCAAAAAGATATTGGCTATCCGGATGTAACGGTATCGAGAAAAATGCCTGACACAGATCAATCACTGTGTACCATTCTGCATCACAAGGAATTTGATAAAGAATCACTGCTGGGTTTGGCACAATTGGACAGCAAGGTACCATGATTTTATTAATTTTACGCAAATCTTGTACTATTCTATACTTTCCACTTGGTTTCTTAATCCCCATAATAGGTGAATTACAAGGACTACTTAGTATCTCTTTCAGAATACCTTGCTCAATCATTTGATCAATTATAGGAATCACTCCTGCTGTGATCTCAAGACTCACTCATCCTGTACTGAGGTGTGTTTGGATATACTGCAACTGGTTTAACTGTAACTTTAATAGGACCCACACCCTTCATCAAACCAATGTCCTTTACTGTAAAATCCCATACATCAGACCTCACTGTATCTCTCAACTCTACAGGTAAATCTTCTTCTGTAAGCAATGAATACAAATCATTCACTTCTGTCCTTTGCTTCGCTAACATAATTTTAAAAGCAACATCCTCATCTGGTGTTTGAAAAGCAATGCCATCTGGCGTACAATAGATGGTGCAATTCTTCTTGCATAGCAAATCCCTACCTAAAAGGTTCACCGGACTTGTATCACATACCACAAACCGATGCATGTCTTTGAATTTTTCAATATGAACTTCTATTGGTCTTGTTATTGGAGCCTTAATATATTTATTAGAAACTCCCACAACTTGGATAGTTTCTCCCGAGAGGGGTAGGCTTGGAATTTCTGCTGCTCTCACAGTAGAACGGGTAGCACCAGTGTCCACAAGGAATGTAACATCATTATCTTCCACTTTTCCATCAACAAAAGGACCTGATTGATCTACCTCTCGAGATGCACCAAGCACGCACTCTTCCTCCCTCCTCACGCACCGTCATTGAGATGAGTCTAAATCACTCTCCAAACATTGCAACAAATATTGTGAAACCACTTTTGTACATTTTGATTCTTACCAACTTGTTCACCTGCGTGAAATCCAGTATTCTCACTGTATCTCTGCACTTGAGCATTCACATTATTTGGCATAGGAGCTTGAGGCACCTGTACTTGTTGTGTCTGTGGTGTAACTACCTGCTGCTGTTGTTGCTGTTGTTGATTCACAACCACCTCATTCTGCATCTGCGGATTGACATTTTGAATCATTCAATTATTTTTCAATAAAGATCTACACTCATTCCTCCAATGTCCAAACTTTCCGCACGCATGACAAGGAAATGTCCTTTTCAACTCTTCTCTATTCATTTTACCTCTACCTCTAACTCCATTTGGTACCTGATCATTCTGAGAATTTTGATTTTGTCCTCTCAACTGAAAACCTGCTTGAGAACCATTGTTTCCATCTTTCTGTTCTGCCACTTTCACTTGTGCCCACATCATTTTCTCTTTTAGCTTTTTATGCCTTGACTCAATATCATCACTACAATATTTAGCATATCTCAGAATCTCATCAACTGTTTTACTCTGCCAATAAATCAAATGTTGCTGAATCATGTTACTAATTTCGGGTTTTAATCCAAAAACAAACCTATATACAAAATGTCCCATATCTTTGTCACCTATATTCTCAAAACCACTATACTGCTTAAACACCTGTAACAACCTCTCATAATAAGCATGTACTGATTCTTTGGGTTCCTGTGTTGTCCTGTCAATTTCAAGCCAGTCTGTTTCTTTTGGAGAAATCTTACTCTTCAAAAAAGTAATTACTTGATTATATTTTTTCATCACTTCTTCTTAAGGTGCTCCTGTTTTCACATCTCTAGGATATTCTTCTTTTGGCCAGTCAACAGTAATTTTACACTCAGTCCATAAATCAGCTGGAACTACAATCTCAAACAAACCAACTAAATCTTTCAACAAAACCTTTGAAACCTTTACAAACCTCTCCATCTGTTTGTACCATTCGACAGGTTTCTCCCTCAACCTGGGAAAATCATTTGTAAAGGATAACATATCATGCCTTGACCAGGGAACTTGAACATATCTACCACCTGGAACTTCTCTCATCGTGCATACCCTTCAGCCTGTTCCGTTTCCCTTAATGGAAATAAAGACGCATTTTTACTGGCAAGCATTTCTTCCTTCTTTTTTGCCCATCTATCTTTCCACCGTTCTAAATCACCCCATTTCTTCAAAGTGTTCATTAATTCTTTTATTTGCAATCGTTTACCAGATGTATTCAAACTCTCCAAATCTTTGTCAGTAAAATCTAGTCTATACGTTTTTGCAAAACTTTAGACTTCTCTATATCTATTCCATATTCTTGTGCAGCGTCTGCCAACCTCTCATGTAGATTTTTCGCTTTCCATGTAATATTTTTACACAAAAATAACAACTCTTCTTCTCGGTATTTACTCAATCTCTCTGGACTTATTGTACCAATAATCATTTCTTCCAGATCCACTCTCAGTCTACCTACATCTATGCTCGCTTGAGACTTATTATTTTCCATTCCTCTTATCCAGTCATCTAACTCCTCTGGCGAAGGACCCACTGAACTCCCTGACTCTGGAGTTGTTCCTCTGACATTCTGCACTATTTTCTAGGTTCCATCTGTACACTTCTCTTTGGTGTTTCAATCACATTTTCACTAACTGGAAGATCAATCAATGAAGTACTCATCTCAACTTGTTCCGATCCACTAACATTCCTGGCACTATTAACGGGAATTTATCAATGCACGTACTCTCGATATATTCTGACTCTCCATACAATGGAACTATAGGACCAATTGTTACTGGTACCGATAGTGCTTCCGCATTCAGACTCATCTGACTAATTCTCTGAGTTAACTCCTCTCTCGCCTTATTCAACATGTCAATCTCATTTTCCTGCAACACCCGAGTACCTGATAAAACTTGTGAAGCTACCGGAACTTGTGTAACCTGTGAAACTTGTGATGCCTGCGGAATTTGAGTTTGTGGAACCTGAGGAACTTGTATTTCAATTAGTGATGCATTTGAAATTGTTTCCCCTGAACTTTCCTGATATGGTGGAGGTCTCTTTAATAGTATTTCATCCATTAACTCATCATCAATTTCATTCGGATCTATATCTAGTTCTGAAGTCTCTACATTATTCTTTTTCTCTTTACTTTTGCCTCCAGCTTGATCTTCTGCAACTATTACTGGATATAATCCATCCGCATTTACATCTCTCCTCCATCTTTTCATTTGATCATCCCATCTAGCCTCAGAATACCTCGATATTATATTCCTGTATTTTATTCCATTCCTGTCTCTCTCTCGTTTATATGCCTCATGTTCCCATTCCTCAAGCGCTTCATACTGCATAGGTCTAGGATTTGGTTTTAATGAATTCATTCGTCCTCTCAAGTTCTCTAAAATCCTTACATTAAATGTACCATACTCTGGAAAGGCTAAAACTCCATCATCTTCTGTATAACTCATCCAATTCTTTAACCATGTACACGTATGATATCCACGCTCCAACATCATAAAAGAAGCGGGTGTTCTCGGAGGAGGTATAGGAAGTCCATCTCTAGTAACTATCGGCTTATCCTTTTTAAAGAAATCTTTTATTCTTTTTACCATCTTCATTTTTCAATTCTTTTACACCAAATATCTCAACAACAAATAAAATCCTTCCGTAATTCTGCTTATTCTATTTGCTAGTGCTCGTCCAATACCAGCGCGACTTACACCAACCAATCAATCACAGCTCACTACATATACACTATTCTAACCAACACCAGCACAGCTCTCAGCAATCAACCAATCACGGCTCACTAAACACTCGCTGCCTGACCAATGCCAGCGCGGCTTTTTGTGACATCAGTATTACTCCTGCTACTGACCCTCCCCATACAAAATAATTCGGCAATGTATTTCTACGTTTTCTCTACAAAATTTTTGTTAAAAACAACACAAAACAATGCTACTTTGTCTGTTCCACTAATAAAGAGTGATAGTTTCGTTTTTCAAAAAGATTCTTTCACTTTTAGTAAAATAACAACCAGCGCTACTCTACTCTCAATCAAGTTAAAGGAGGTCTTGGTACTCCTCTGGAGATACTAGCCAAAGTTTCGGAAGAGGACTTTCCTTACAGAAAGAGGTCTTGGTACTCCTCTGGGGATGTAAGGCCAGAGTTTCGGAAGTGGACCTTTCACTATTTCATGCAGTCTTCTTACAATCGAATAAGTCCCTAAATAACATCGACAGCCTTTCACTGTTCGATATTACAACAACAGACAAAGTACTTCTGCAGTGTGATACCTTTTTCCACACTATTTCTCTGCCACTTAGGCTAAAATAACATCATCCCGGGATCTTAGGTAACTCCGTACCCGTACTTCCAGACAACATAAAACAAAGACACTAACTTTTCATATTAATAACCAATAAATCAATAATTAATAATTATTGCCAAACTAATCAATAATTAACCATCCTCTGCTACCAAAACTGATCCAGCAATCAAGGATCAATAATTTTTCACAAACAAAGGCCCATTTTACACTACCCAACTAATCCCTTCACGCTGGGGTTCAGTGTGATGCAAGTTTATGCCTAACTCACTAAATACACAATAGTACCTGCATTTCTCCTTACAATATGCATATATTTGTGGCGACGAACCTTGGGTAGTTGAGAAGTTGATGACAATAATTATGAACCTATCTTTATAACTAAATAATAACAGACTCAGTGTGTAATTTATAATGTTTATCGAAAATAATAATAATGTGAAATAAATGCTCATTAAGTACAGTCACACAATACAAAAACACAGATTATCACAGAGAACATGTATTAGCAATGTATAGAGACAAACTCATATCAAATAAACAATGCAGTGGATAGGCGAAGAGAGAAAAGTTTCAGAGACAAAATACATTTGCAAATAATTATGCAAAATTCAGAATATTATCTATACTAACCCAAGTAAGATTCAGGGAAATCTACCCTCTGGCTAAAGGGCAGTAGGGTCCCTCGAGAAGAGTCGAGTGGCAAAGATTAAGTCAGGAATCAGGAAAACAGGTAGGCCTCTATCTGGAAACTGCAAACCGACAACATCGACGATCTCCCGCTACCTAAACACCAGCCGACCTAAAAACCACACCCACCAGGAACTTTCAATTATACCCTAAAACCTAAATGTCCAACCCACATTTGTTTCAATATGAGAGCAAACTCCGTCTCTCATTGGCTAAGGATGGGGGTGTACTGTCACACCACTCTCATCATGACCATTTTATTCAATGTCCCTTTGTTTTAAACATTCAGCATTACGACAGATTCTTCCCAGGAAACAACTTTGAACACAATCATAGTAAATATTTCCTGCAGTTCACTACATGTTGCAAGTCTCTGCGCTTCCATTGTTTGCCTCTGCCATCTCGTGAAGGAAGTTGCTCGCTTCCACTGATATCGTAATTTCTTTTCCGAAGCTTGGCAGTCATGCAGTACACCACGAAGGTCACATTCATTGCCTTTGCATTCTCTATTCATTTTCGAGACCCACTTTTGTTCATTTTATTTTTCTCTCTACCAAATATTAACCCCAGACTGGCATGCAGGAAAGTAGGCCCATGCTTGCTTTTCTACAGAAAACAAACACAAACATTTATTATTCTCATGAAATGTAATTTCATTGCACACCATCCCAGCATTGCACTAACCCATGCACAACCCATGTTATTCCTAGCAACTGTTATTAACGTGCACAAAAACAGCATTAGTCCTTTTATTTTACTTAAGCCAGTGTCATTTGCGGCCTAGTTCCATGCATTAGTACACGCATGCGCAAAAGCATTTCCCCTTATTTTAGTTTTTCTTTTCACAGCACACTATTAATAAATGTTACTGAGGGTTCAATCAAGCAGGTTTTATTTTCGCAAAACCCTGCTCCATCACAATGACATGATGAGCTTATTGAAAAACAGCCAAAATTGACATTTTTCACTCAAAATCCTGTGTTTAACTTCTCTCAAATTGCAGTGTACAGACTGCCAATATGCCTAGCGCTTGTTCAGATTGCATTGTTCATCTATATAGTTACTGAGTCACCTACCACTTATAGACAGCTCGAAATCCTGGATGGACTCTGTCATTATTCCTGCATCAACAGAAGGCAACACCAGTACTGCTTGTTTTTCCGACTTCCTGTAGCTCAGACTCCGAGCACAATTCTTACCTGAGAGTACTGTTGTGTTATAAAAATGTATTCCTCACCTCTAGGCGTCTTCAAACAGTACCTAGTAATAAGGCAGTCTACCTGAAATTACCCTTAAAAGCGAGAAATCATTTTAATAGTAAACAAGTCAAGGGCGCCAATGCACAAGGCAGTCATGAGCAAAGGGATTGAAGTAGTTTCAATATTAAAGCATGCACAAAGCCTGAGGCGCCAGTATATATTTGAATTGATTTGTTCTCAGAAACGGAAAAACAGGCTTGAAGCCCGGATCGCTGTAACCATTTATTTAACAGAGTGGAATCTTGGGGCAAAAATAAACTAGTAATGCAGGGTAATCATACAGACGGCTGGCCTACCACAGACCTAAACCGGGGCGCTGGGAGCCCCACTGATGCCACAGTTCAGCTACCACTAACTATTTAAGGACTTCGATTTACAAGAATGCCAGGAGTTAGGGGTAACTCAAGTTTATCAGTCACTTTGTTATTTGTTGCAGTATTTAAAATTAGAAGATGAGTTATAGTACCTTTTTCTACGTGAAATAACGAAATTCAAACAATATTTGGATCGGAGTGACTTTGGGGCGGGAAAAGGCTTACCACAACCTCGTTCACTCAATTCACTAGCTACTCTGTGCTACGGCACCTTTCACACATGCTGCATCAGTAAAAGAAATATTTACTTACAATGCACGCAGCACAGTGCAGCAAGACAAGTTGCTGCACTGAGTTGCGTGAATGGGAGATAACTGAAAAGGGCCATACTACTAGGATCAATACTTAATTTGAGCCGGTGGTTTCTAGTGCTCGGCACCCAGCACTTAATTGTCCAACCCAGCACTAATGACAGCTGCCACATGGTGGTGATGTTTGTGTAATTTAGAGATGAGCAGAACAGCAGTTGTTTATTAAGTGAATATACATTAAAAACAATGAATACCAGCCGAATAAGCCATGTTTATAGCTTTGGAGGCCTCGAACAGTCTAAATTGTCACACTTGTAGCAGTGTGATGTTAGTACTTGTTTAGGTACTGTCATTGGCAGCGCTGGCAGGGGCAATGGGTGGTGTAAACTGAGATGGTCTCCTGAAGAGGGCCCTGACACTTATTTGTTTACAAATTAAGCACTAAGATGTGATGCTTTTCAGCTCTCTCCCTGCTATGGCGCACTTGTGGCTAGCCTAGCACCAATACAGGCACCCTTGCACTAAGGGGCCAGCGTTTTAGGCAGGATTTGTTTTGTGCAATCATTAAAAGCATTTTCCTCTTTCTATGCATGCTGCAGAATACTCGGCTCTCCCTGTTAATTTGTAGGTCCGCGTATATGTGAATCCAGCACACATTGAAAGAAGTAACAAGGAGAAATAAATGTATTTCTCCTCATTACGTCTGCTTCAGGGAGGCATAGCTTTCTGATGCATTCCCAGGTTTACAAGTCTTTGTAAATCTGGGATGGCGCCAAAATCCATAGGTGGATGCATGGGAACTCCCATGCTCCACCCATGTAACGCCTCCTGGACGCATAGTATCGCAACGCAGGTGCTGCCTTGCGTTACGTTGTATTTACTAAACCACACAAATCCATGCAAGGTAGATTTGGAGTGAGGACAGGAACGGGCAGGCGATAAGAGCTGGACCCCTCAGACACGGAGAGAGGCGCAGTGTGGAGCGCAGTGACAGAGGTGGGACGAAGTCAATTGGTAAGCACCAATGGAAGATGCTCTGGGGAGAGGGGGAGTGGGAAGGGGAGGAGAAACAGAAACTGGTGAACATTGGGGGGCCGACTATATCCTGAACTGAGGCCGGTGGGCCCTGGTCTGTCAAACCGTAGGTCCAAGCTTGCGGGGCCGGCGCATGGTGGGGGGGCCTTCAGGAGGGCAGGGCAGATGGCGCATGAGGTGAGCAAAGGCAGGGCGATCTTATGGCGGCTGGGGTCCACCGCATGCTGAGGGAAGGGACATTGTGCCCGAGGCATCCGAGCAGGGGCATGGAGATCCATGGGACCGGGACATTGTATACTGTCTCACCCTCGATGGGAGAATCTACGACTTGTCGCATGACGATGGGGGTGCGAGGGATCAGAGTAGGAAGATAGTGAGTGTTAGGGCAGTGAGTTTCTGTGCTCCTCTGGAAGGGCCATCGCAGAGGGGAAACAAGGAGCGCAAGGTCGGACCTCCACGAGCAGGTCGGGAGCCGCCAACTCCCACTACCAGCACAATCATGTTTAAGGTGGAAGCATCAATGAAACACAGAACATATTCAAAATGCAACAGGATATTGTCAAGCACCTGCGCACCTGCCAAACCAGCAAGAAGGGCATGTGGGCAGGGGTGCCGCGGGACCATGCACAACCAGAGGCATAATAAAACAGTGCATAGTGAGGCATGACAAGGCATAACATGGCATAACAAAATATCGATAACATTGTCCCCGACGGTGGGGTGATTAAGTATAAGGCACAACTTAGTCAGCGGGCGGGCCCTTCGGTCATGCTCAAACCCTCATGCTGACGTGAGAGCAGGATGCGTCAGTCTATGACCCCCTCAGTCCACAATGGGGGCAGGTTTCAGAGGAGAGCATGATTTGTCCCTGTCCTGGGTTAGGGCGGCTACTGCCTGGAGTGCCTGGGTTCTGTCTCCTGTGGACCCTGCCGCTCTGTCAGGGTCCCTCCCCCTGTGTCGATTTCCGCTGTTGTTGTGCCAGCCCCCTCCGGAGGAGGTGGGCGGGGGCATCTTAGTCGGGTGGTAGGCTTTCGTTGGTGAGAGAGGTAATGTCCATTTCCTGAGTAGAGAGTGCATCCAGGAAACGGCTCAGGTCTTCCAGGTCATAAAAGTTCTTTGATTCGCCTTCTCTGGTGATCCTCAGCCAGGCAGGCTCGAAGAGGCCATACTTTATGTCCACCTGACGGAGCCGTGGCCTGAGAGATAAGAAGGCCTTGCAGCGGTCATTAGTTTCACGGGGGAAATTCGCTGCAGTGCGGACCTCATGGCACTCGTATGTGTAGGGACCATGGGAGCGGGCCGCGGTCAGGAGTTGCTGTGCCTGTTCATGCCTCAGGAAGCAGGCAATGAGGGGGGTACCGAGTCTGGTGATCTTGGCGGGGCGGGCCAATGCGGCGGTGTGCACACTGTATTTCCAGAGGGGGCTCGAAGACAAGGCCTGTGAGCATTTGGAAGGTGTCCCTGAGGAAGGACCTAGCATCTGACCCCTCCACGGTCTCTGGGAATCATAAAAATCAAACATTGTCCCTCCAGCTCCTGTCCTGCAGGTTGATGACTTTGCTGCACAGGAATAGGAGTTCTTGGTCTCGCTCCGGCGCGGTGTTAAGACCGTCTTCCATCGCTGTGACCTGCTGCTCCAGCCGGATACACGAGCTTGGAACCCTGCAATGTTCAGGCGCATAGACATTGTCTCTGCTTTCAGCGCCGTAATGTTCGATTCCCTCCCTTCCAGGCGGCGGCTCACCAATGTGATTTCTTGGAGGATGCGGTCCATGGTGGTATCCTGCGCATCGCCAGTGGTGGGTGGGAGCTGGCCGGATGCCGCCGATGATGACCCCCCATGGAGGTGGTCATGGGGCGAGTTTGGTTGAGAGCCTCAGTAAAGGGAAGTTGTCATGCTGGTTTGCAAGTTGTTTTACCAGAAGACATGTCCCTCAGTCTCACTCACTGGCAAGGGTGGCACTGCTATGCGGCACACAGTCCCAGGATTCCAGCCACCAGGGCCAAGGTCCGCAGGCAGGGGGGCACATGGTAAGATGAGGCAAGGTGAGGCCGGTGTAACGCTATCGGAACCCCTGGGTGGCCGGTCCCTGCAGCCGTGGGCAATGAGGTCTCGGCAGTGGGCCAGCATCTCAGTAGATCCCCCCCTTTGGTTTGACTCCAGAGAGGGGACGTTCCACATAGGGCTGACGGTTCAGATAGGGGGGTGGTGTGCCACTTCTTCTTCTTCTGCCCCCCCTCTTATGTCAAGTGGGGAGGGGGGTCCACTGCTCCAGGCCTCGGGCTAAGCAGCGGGCTGTTGAGGGAGAAGGCCTGCTGGCCTGTGTTGTGGAGGGCCAGGTGATACTGAGGGGCCTTGGGCGTAGGCCAGGTGTGGGTAGAGACAGGCCGGGCACCCTGCAGGCCGCTGCTCAGGAGGAGACTCAGTGGCTGGTGGCATCTCTCGAGCAATCACCAGCCTGTGAGTATGGCCGGTGTGCACGAAGGGACCCAGTTGTTTGAGATGGGCCCTTGGCGGTGTTGTTGTCCTCTGCACCCTGTGACGTCAATCCAATCAGGTTCAGAGGAGGGCGGGGGGCAGGGGTCCATTAGTAGGCTGGAGGGAATCTGGAGGGTGCTGCAAAGCAGTTCACGGCCGGCCATTGGTTGGTTGGGCCAGGCTCATCAGCCGGCGTCGGTCTGCTGCCAATGAGGGGAAGGGTCGGCCACAAGACTCCCCATGGGCCACGGCTCCACCCTGGCCTCCAGGCCTGATATTCCTCTGTGTGTATCACGGGCTGAGCAGCAGGCTGGTAAAGGCGAAAGTCTGTTGGTCTGTGAGTTGGAGGGCCAGTGGTTGCTTCATGGCCCCATGTGCAGGCCAGAACTTGCAGGGATGGGTCGGTCGACCCTGCAGACCGCCTCTCAAAGTCAGACTCTGCAGCTGATGAGGCCTCCCAGGCCACTGTGGGACCGCAGGTGTGGCCGGTAATGCGGTGGGGCCCTCTCGTGGGAGACGGGCCCCCGATGAAGACAGGGTCCTCGACACCCTGCAGTGCCGCCCCGATGGTCTACAAAGGAGGGGGTGGGCAGGGGCCCGGCAGCAGGCAGGCAGTGGAGGCAGCCGGGGAGTGCAGCGAGACAAGCTTCATCCAGTCGGAGATAGAGTTGGGCGCTGGTGAGGGGGAGACCAGTCACGAGGCTCACTGTGGGGCGCGCCTCTGCCTCATCTTCAAGGCCCGATGTTCCACTGAACCAGTCTTGGAGGCGTGACACCACCCACCGTGTCCTGACAGCATCTGAGGGCCAGCAGTCGGAGAGCCCCCACTCCAGAAGAAACTGCTGATCACTTCTTTCAGCTCCCACCAGGAGAAGGGTGCTGCTGCCACCGTCCGGGGCCCATCGGTGCACGGAGCTCCGGACTCAAGCGGCCATCTTCCTCTGTGGCCAGACCATGCCCCTTCTCCCAAGCTTTAAAGAAAGATTTGGACACTTTGGTCTTTCTCTGGGCTTCCACGCTATTTGATATGTTGACAATTTATTTTTGGCATGTGTTACGTTAGATCGCTACATGGTCAATTGTCTTTATCGCCTCACTGAATTGTCTCAAGGGACATAAGGCTTCAAAGGAGAAAATGCAGTTTTTGCCTTCCCCAAGTGCAACGCTTGTCATGAAATCTCAGCCTGTGAATACTGCCTGTCACTTGAGCAAATTGAAGCCATCCGTAAGTTGCCCTGTCCAGTGACCGTCTTCCAGGTGCAAACCTTCTTAAGGATGGGCTGGGTAAAGTAGACTGTGGATTTTGGGCTATGCCACTATGCCAAAGCCCTCGCAAGATTATTTCGGAAAAGACACCCCTGAGCCCTTGTAGTGATCTAAAGATGACGGAAATCCATTTGTGTACAAATAATACAAGCCTTGAATTCTGTGCCGCCTTGGGGCTCCTTCATTGTAGTAAACCCTTTACTTTGTATTGGCATGAAGACAATGGTTATGACCTTGGGGCACTGGTCCAAGATCAGGGGTATCAGGAAAAGCCTGTAGCCTATTATTTCTCTACTTTGGACACAGTCACAGCTAGGCTCTCTTCATGCCTCCACTCTCTAGCCACTGCTGCCCATCTTGTTGAAACCTCTCAATATAATGTACTGAGCACCACTCTAATTGTTGTTGTGCCCAATGCTGTTTTTGCCCTTCTTCTCATTACCAAGCCTCAGCAGCTTTCTACTGCCAGATTGTCTGGATATCTGTATTTGAAATATTGTTACTGTCTGCTTCTATTGTGACTCTTGTCTGCTGTGCCACTGGAAACCGTGCAGATGCCCACTGTTGAAGAACCCCATTATTTTCTTGTTGCGACTGCATATGTACCCAAGCCCCATTTTGATTTGACGGATACTAAACTATGCATTAATGTATTTTGAGGAAGGTTTATGTCTCAGAAATGATGATGGTGTCCTGGTAGCACTGGTTATTCTATGTATACTGTATATCAAATTGTTGGAAGCTGCTGCCCATGTTCCCAGACTTATTACACCCACTCAAGACTGTATACTGACCGGGAAGAAGATTGTAACCATGTACATGGACTCAATGTACATGCTTGTTGTGATGCATGACTTTGGGCTCCTCTGGATGCAACGGGAATTTTTGACATCCGCTGGTATACCGTTTAAAAATGGTTAATATGCACAGTGTTTCTTAAATAGTTTGATGTTGCAGCAACAAGTTGCAATAGTGAAATGTGCTGCCCACGAGTACCCGCATGATGAAGCAGCCCGGGGCAATGCCCTCACTGATTCAATCACCAGAAAGGCGGCCTCATCACAAACTGCTGATGATACTATGTATGTTTTACATACTTCATTCTACGTTTTTGAAACCTGCTTTCATATCGAGTGACTGGTGAACACACTTAATTTGATCTGTAGTGCAAGAGATATGTAAAGCGTTAGTAATAGACCAACACTTCCACTGCCCCACCAACCCTGAATTAGAGGGCAAAGTGAAGAGTAACAATGGTACTCTAAAAAATAAGATACCTCAAAAATAAGATAATGAAGATTTATTCAGAGACCCAGTTGAAATGGTGCCTTTACTCTAGCTCTGTGGTCCATCAGCGCCGCCCCTTAAAAAAAAAAACGAAGACTGACGAGATAGCTAAGGAACACTCTATGATGTTACCATCGAATCCTCCCATCTCAGTCGCCAAGTTAGACTTACAAATGAATGATGATGTTGTCCTTTAATTTTGCAGAAATCTTATATGCTGTCTTTACAGTTTCTGTTCTCAAGTTCAAGCTGCCTACATGAGCGTCCAACTGACGACAGCTGTGAGAAGTTGGCCTGGCATATGCTGTCCACTAGTTATAGTGAGCACCTTGCACCAGTCCAAACGACCATTATTGATGATAGGTTGTGAGAAGTTGGCCTGGTATATGCTGTTCACTAATTAAAGTGGACACCTTGCACCAGAACAATTCGACTCTTTTGGTAGATAGGTTTAAGACAACCTTTATAGAAAGCTATCCTAGTGGTAGCTGTGGAGAGCAGCCTTCAGGCTAAGTCTTGAAGGAATGTAAAGCAGCTTGTTTTACCACACAATCTCTTGAATCACCAAATGAAAAGACACCACACAGGTATATATATCAAATATATATGTATTTATTAATAAACACTCTCTACTAATCTCTTTATGAGATTAGAGGACAGGAACATATGTACAAGTCAAATATTATCAGAATAAGTTTAGCACAATTGAATATTACAATCTTAGTTTGCTAGACCTAGGTCTAGGGCATCTAGAATCGAGGGACCCCCAAGAACCACCCCAGGTAGTTGTAGGAGACCCACAGGGGACGGACGCGGTGACCTGGCACCGATGCGAATCCTGTACGAGTCTATGCACTCAGACGCGATTGAGATATCAATGTTAAAGGTCCCTTGCGTGTTCGAGGCGAACACACCGATCGGTCCTTGTACGAGTCGAAGGACGCGGTTACAGGTGGAATTGCAAGGGAGTTGGACGCGGTGTGTCTAACACAGACGCGAACCATGTACGAGTCAGTGCGATAGTCGCACTTGGAAAGTTAGAGTTTTAGGACACTTCGAGGGAAGCTACAAGCAAGTCACTTACAGGGTAAGTAGTTCTAGGGCCCACACCCACAGGAGCACCGTAGTGCTGAAGTTACCTCACCCAGGGGAGCCGGGTGCATAGGTGTTCTTTGGTGTCAGGTCGCGGCGTCGTTTTCAATGGGAGCCAGTGAAGACTTGCTGCTTGCGGCGACAGGAGAAGTGTCCGGAGGAATCCAAGCCTGGATTCGGAAGATGGAAGACCTGAAAGCAGAGGGGACAGTGTTCAAAGTCACTTGGCAGTGACTCGGGGCAAGGAAGATGGATGCCCACCGTCGTCGCAAGATTCAGGTCGTTCGCGGTTGCCTTCACTCTTCAGCCGCGAAGTCCAGGAGGTGTCGACGATGACCAGGAGCTGGATTCGGCGTGTGCCACGATGTCTGCAGCTTACTGCGGTGTCAGCAACTCAATCGGAGCCAACAAGCCTTGGTAACAGCAAGTCTCGGGGAAAGTGTGAAGAGGCAATGGCACAGACCAGCAAAGTCTGTGGGACTCACCCAGCAAGGGTAAGTCAGGGCAGGCCTGGAGCAACCAGGGGAGCCCTTTGGTTTCTTTAGAAAGTCTTCTGGGGACCCACAAGCCGGCTGGCAAGGGATTGCAAAGACGCCTCGGGAGGATTCACTCACAGGGGCCCACGGTCACTCGGGACATGGTAGGCCTCTGATCTTAGGAGGGATTCCTGCTGGAGGCGGGGACCACATGTGGTCCAAAGCACAAGTTTGTGGAACATTGTGAAAGGGTCGCACTCGACAATAGTGCACGGTACCCAGGGGTCGCGGTTCCTCGTTACTCTTGGGGTCCACTGGCCTCAGCTTCGCTGGGGACTCACGATGGCCTTTGAGAAGTCAGGAAATCCACTTCTTGGGCTGCAGGGACTTCGGACTCCGGCGGGAGTGGCATAGTTTGCGACCGTCGTTTGTAGTTTTTGGTGCCTGCCAAGCAGGGGAGTCACTCCTTGACTCCAAGGGAGATTCTTCAGTCTTCCAAAGGTAGTGGAACGTCGAAGGTCCGGGATTCTTCTTGTAGAGCGTCGTCCAGGGAAATCTAGGGTGCAATGCACAGGTTCCCCCTCTTATACTAAAAGAAGGGGAGGGACTAGCTCTATGACCCCACCTATGGGAGGGTCAAGGGAGGGGGTGGCTACACCCACTTCCCTTTGTCCAGTTTCGCGCCAGAGCAGGGGCAGGTAGCCCCTGAGCTGGTTTGAACTGGCATATGCACAGAGGAGCCTTCTGCTCCCCCAGTGCAGGACTTCAAAGCACTCTAAGAGTGCACCCACCCAGCCCCAATACACTAAACCCTGTCTGGAAGGTGGTTACACCTCCCTGTGACAGGATGCCTATTGTTGGGCTTCCTCCACTGCGAGTTTCGGTCATCAGCAGGAGGGCAGCCCAGTGTCTGTGACTGGTGGCATCCATTTTGTGATGCCAGGGCTCTTTAGGATTCTACCGCGTTTCCACAGCAGGTACATGTCTTATCCCTCTAGAAGGGTGGAATGCTACCCCCGCCGCCAAGATTGGCGGGGGGTAGTATTCCAAGATGTTTGACACCAAACACGACATGTTTTGATGCAGCCATTCCAAAGTTAGCATTTACCGCGAGGATATAATGCACTTAAATAGTATATGGTTTAACCGCATCCACAAACAGCACCAGAGAATAGACTCTGAGAGCTGCAGAGGGGCCCTGCTCAGGCAGAGGCACCCCCTCACATAGAAGCCAAGCACCCTGCCCTCAGGATTGATAGGGCCTGCCTTAGGGGTGACTGATAGGTTTATATGTGTGTGCAGGAGAGATATAGGAAACCTATATCTCAGTGAGGGGTGCTAGCACCACCTCACCCAGGCTGCAGTAGCAGGCCTGTGGTGTCAGATTTAGACTGCTTCCCAGGGGTGGCATAACACATGCTGCAGCCCCTGGTAGGCCTGTGAAGTACCTATGCCCTTGGCACCTAAGGTACCATATACTAGGGACTCATAAGGCACCACAGTATCCAATCACTAGTGCACCTAGAGTGCACTCCATGTCGTTTAGAGAGAACAGAGAGGCTGGGGCCCTGATTGGCAGGGACCCAGCCAGACTATAGCCAGAAACCAGTGCTAACATCAGAAAAAAGTGGGGGCAACATAAGAGGCAGATCCTACTCTCCTACACAACCCCCCAAACGTAGGGACACTAAACTAACCTTGACCAGTTGAGTCTTCGTGTTCAAAGTGGAAATACCTTGAGAGTCCATCTGCATTGGCATGTTGGGTCCCAGGCCTATGTTCCACTGTATAGTCCATCCCCTGTAGGGAAATGGACCACCTCAAAAGTTTTGGGTTTTCACCTTTCATCTGCTTTAGCCATAGGAGGGGCTTGTGGTCAGTCTGAACTATGAAGTGAGTACCAAACAAGTATGGCCTCAGCTTCTTCAGGGCCCAAACCACAGCAAAGGCCTCCCTCTCTATAGCTGACCAACGTTTCTCTCTAGGGGTCAGCCTTCTGCTAATAAAAGCTACTGGCTGGTCTTGACCTTCATCATTCAGTTGAGACAGTACAGCTCCCACACCCAGCTCAGAAGCATCTGTTTGGACAATGAACTTTTTGGTGTAGTCTGGACTCTGTAAGATGGGGGCAGTGCACATGGCCTGCTTTAGGTCTTCAAATGCCTTTTGACAGCTAGCTGTCCACTGAACCTTTTTGGCATTTTCTTAGAGGTAAGATCATTCAAGGGGGTCACTATAGATCCATATCCCTTGACAAACCTCCTATAGTACCCAGTCAGGCCTAAGAAGGCTCTCACCTGTGTCTGGGTGGTTGGAGCAACCCATTCCAGTATGGTTTGGATTTTGCTCTGCAAAGGCTGAACCTGGCCTCCACCTACAAGGTGGCCCAGGTACACAACCTGACTCTGCCCTATCTGGCACTTGGTGGCCTTGATAGTGAGGCCTGCTTTCTGCAGGGCCTCCAAAACATTTCTGAGGTGGACCAGGTGATCCTGCCAGGAGGAACTAAAGACAGCAATATCATCTAGATAAGCTGAGCAATAAGTTTCCATCCCTGCCAGAACTTTATTCACCAACCTCTGAAAAGTGGCAGGTGCATTTTTCAATCCAAAGGGCATCACCACAAAGTGGTAGTGCCCACCAGGGGTCGAAAATGCTGTTTTGGCTTTTGCATCATCAGCTAATCTGATTTGCCAGTAGCCAGCTGTTAGGTCAAATGTGCTTAGATACTTGGCTGAGGCCAAAGTATCAATCAGCTCATCTGCCCTTGGTATGGGATAGGCATCAGTCCTAGTGACTGCATTGAGGCCTCTGTAGTCTACACAAAACCTCATTTCTTTCTTACCACCCTGGGTATGAGGTTTGGGTACCAGGACTACTGGGCTAGCCCAAGGGCTATCTGAAGGCTCAATCACGCCTAACTCCAACATTTTCTGGACTTCAGTCCTGATACAGTCCCTGACATGGTCAGGTTGCCTGTAGATTTTATTCTTGACAGGCAGACTGTCCCCAGTGTCCACCTCATGGGTGCACCAGGTAGTCTGACTAGGGGTCAGGCTAAACATATGTCTAAACTGTTGCAGAACTTGTCTGCACTCAGTTTGCTGATGGTCAGTGAGGCTGCTTGCCAAAGCAACACCATCTACTGACCCATCATCAGGGTTCTGAGAGAGCAGGTCAGGGAGAGGGTCACTCTCCTCCTCCTGGTCCTCATCAGTTGCCATGAGCAAGCCCATGTCAGCCCTGTCAACATATGGCTTCAATCTGTTGACATGAAGCACCCTTAGGGGGCTCCTGGGAGTTCCAAGATTCACCAGATAGGTGACTTCTCCCTTCTGTTCAACTATTGTATGGGGGCCACTCCACTTGTCCTGGAGGGCTGCTGGGGCCACAGGCTCCAACACCCACACTTTCTGTCCTGGCTGGTATACAGTCAGCACAGCCTTTGGTCATGCCAAGCTTTTTGCAATTCTTGGCTGGCCTCCAGGTTTTTGGTTGCCTTTTTCATGTACTCTGCCATCCGGGAGCGGAGACCAAGTACATAGTCCATCACATCTTGTTTGGGGGCTTGAGAGGTAACTCCCAGCCCTCTTTTACCAAACATAGTGGACCTCTCACAGGATGCCCAAACAGAAGCTCAAATGGGCTGTAACCAACCCCTTCTGTGGAACCTCTCTGTATGCAAACAAAAGGCAAGGAAGAAGAAGGTCCCATTTCCGCCTAAGCTTCTCTGGGAGTCCCTTGATCATTCCTTTCAAGGTCTTGTTGAAGCGTTCAACTAAACCATTGCATTGTGGGTGATAGGGAGTGGTGAACTTATAAGTTACACCACACTCCTTCCACATTGCTTTCAGATATCCTGACATGAAGTTGGTACCTCTGTCAGAAATGACCTCCTTTGGAAAACCCACTCTGGAGAAAACTCCAATGAGGGCTCTTGCCACCACAGGTGCTGTGGTGGTCCTCAGGGAATTGCCTCTGGGTACCTGGTGGCATGATCCACTACCACCAGGATAAATCTGTGCCCAGATGCAGTCTGAGGGTCAAGGGGACCAACAATGTCAATCCCTACCCTTTCAAAGGGTACCCCCACCACAGGTAGTGGTATCAGGGGGCCTTTGTTGTGCCACCTGCCTTACCACTGGCTTGGCAAGTGACACAGGAGCGACAAAACTCCTTTGTGTCCTCTGACATATGTGGCCAATGAAAATGTGGAACAAGCCTGCCCCAGGTCTTGTTTTGGCCCAAGTGTCCTGCCAATGGGATATCATGTGCTAAGGTCAAGAGGAACCCCTAAACTTCTGAGGTATTACCAACCTCCTGGTGGCTCCAGGGGCTGGGTCTCTACCCTCAGAATATAGGAGTCCCTCATCCCAATAAACTTTATGGGACCCACTAGCACTCCCAGCAGCCTCAGCAGCAGCCTGCTGTCTGAGGGGTTCAAGGGAGGGGCAGCACTGTTGCTCCTTGCTCAGATCTTCCCTGGAAGGGCCCCCTGCCCCCAAGAACTCAACCTGGTCAGGTTCAAGTCCCTCTGGGGCAGTTCCTTCTTCAGGTTCTGCTTCACCTCCCTCTGGAAGTGAATCCTTGATCTGAGACAGAGGGGAAGGCACTGCCTTAACCCTACTGCTCCTCCTCTTGGGAAGCATCTGGTCCATTGTTCCAGGATCCAGAGCTGGTTCAGTGTCATGCATTCTTGCTTGTGACCTGGTCACAGCAAATACCTCTGCAGGGATGCCCAACATCTCAGCATGAGTCCATAACTCTACTTCAGACCAGGCTGAAGTCTCTAGATCATTGCCCAATAGACATTCTACAGGGAGGTCTGCACTAACTACAACCTTCTTGAGGCCAGTTACCCCTCCCCAGGAGAAATTCACAACTGCCAGACTATGGTTGGTCTGGACATTGCTTGCATTGGTCACCTGGTACATTTCACCCAGGATGATCTGTCCAGGGTCCACTAGGTCCTCTGCCACCATGGTGACACTAGCACCTGTGTCCCTAAATGCCAAAGCCTGTTTGCCATTTATCAAAGGCTGCTGTTTGTACTTGCCCAGATTACTGGGGCTTACTAGGAAGGACATATCAATGTTTCCCTCACAAATCAGCATTGCCTGAGTGGTCACTCTGACTAGGTCAGAATCCACTTCAGAACCCAGGGTCAACCCTACTACACCCTTATTCTGCGTACCACCTCCACCAGTAGCTGAGCTAGGGGGCACAGTTGCCTTAGGGGCAGGAGTGGTGGTGGTTTGGTCTTTGGACTTGGTACAATCAGAAGTCCAGTGCCCTTTCTGTTTACAGAATTTGCACCAGGGCTTCTTTTGGCCTTTTCCCTTGTTGGACTGTGACTCCCCACCAGATGCAGATTTTTGGGGCCCTTGTGAAGACTTCTGGTCTTTTGACTTATCCCCACCTTTCTCAGGGCCTTTAGGATCTTGCTTCTTAGTGTCACCCCCTTGGTTCTGGGTTTTCTGCCTCACCCTGGTTCTGACCCATTTGTCTGCCTTCTTTCCCAATTCTTGGGGAGAGGTCAGATCAGAGTCCACCAGGTACTGATGCAACAACTGGTTCTGGCAATTATTTAGGATCTGTTCTCTCATCATCAGATTATACAATCCCTTGAAATCAGTAACCCTACTGCCAACCAGCCAACCCTCTAGAGCCTTGGTTGCACAATCAACAAAGTCAGTCCAGTCCTGAGTCTGTGCCTTCTGGGTATCTCTGAACTTCAACCTGTACTGCTCAGTGGTTAAGCCAAACCCATCTATCAGTGCACTCTTCAGGACCTCATAATCATCAGCATCCTCCTCTCTAACAGTGAGGAGCTTGTCTCTTCCTTTATCTGAAAAGGAGAGCCACAAGATTGCTGCCCACTGCTTTTGGGGGACCTGCTGTACTCTACAGGCCCTCTCCATAGCAGTTATCCATTTGTGGATATCATCCCCACTCTGGTAGGGAGGAACAACCTTGCTCAGGTTCCTATGGTCAGGGACATATTCTCTGCCTCTAGGGACACTGTTGCTGCCACCAGGGGGTTCTAAACCCTCCCTTCTGGAAGCTCTCTGGATCTCCAGGGCTTCTCTATCCAGTGCCAACTGCTTGGTTCTGAGGGCCACTTTGGCTTCCTCATACTGGAGCAGTTTGCACCTTCTCTCAGAGGAGGTCTCTCTTAAGTTAAAGTATGAGCTCCTCTCTTGGACAAATTCTCTGCCAGAGTGATAAGAGTGCTCAGATTCCCTGGAAGGGGATCTGTGCCTCTCATCCACTCTGCCAGTTCTCTTAGGGAGAACTCCTCTGTCCTGTTCAGGCTCCTTGAAGCCTGGCCCTTCAACCACAGAGTCTTGGTCATTCGGATTGTCCTCATCTGACCCAGATACTATGATTGACCCACCCACTGATTCAAACCCTTTAGCTCCTAGAGCCAATCTCAGGTCATCTGCTGTCAGCAGATCTATCAGGTGCAGGGTTGAGGGACTCTGTCCTATCCTCAGGTGTCTGTCAACACACATGGCTCTCAAGTCAGAGAAAGCCATGTCCTTATACTGAGGCTGAGTGGATCCACTGGGTCCACCCCTTAAGGACATTCTAGTGTTGTGCAGTGTTGTACTACCTACACTAGTTTGTGGCCTACTGATCCTAGCTTGAGCTGTGGAAAGGGTGTGCTATCCCTTGGAACACAGCTCTCAGTTCAGTAGAACTTATTGATACTAAGCTTGACTTTATATGTACCTTGAGTACCTATAATGGTTTTCAGTTAGTAATTCAAATAGAGATTTTCTGGTAAAACAATGGCAAGCTGGAATCCCACACGCTGCCCACCAATGTGAGAAGTTGGCCTGGTATATGCTGTTCACTAATTAAAGTGGACACCTTGCACCAGGGCAAATCGACTCTTATGGTAGATAGGTTTAAGACAACCTTTTAAAGAAAGCTATCCTAGTGGTAGCTGTGGAGAGCAGCCTTCAGGCTAAGTCTCGGAGGAATGTAAAGCAGCTTGTTTTACCATATAATCTCTTGAATCACCAAATGAAAAGACACCACACAGGTATATATATCAAATATATATGTATTTATTTCTAAATAACTCTCTACTAATCTCTTTATGAGATTAGAAGACAAACATATGCACAAATCAACGTTTCACAATAAGTTAAGCACAAAATATGGCTGGGGCCCTAGGGGCGTACCAGACCATATACTAAGTAAGAGACTTAGAAACAACGACTTGCAAGGAGACAAGGCCTAGGGCCTTCAGAAGTGCTGGGGCCTCACGAAACCACCCAAGGCAGGTAAGTAAAGGACCCACGGGGGACGCGTGCAGTGTGGATACACAGGCGCGAATCGCCGTTAACTTCAATGGGGCAAGTCGCGGTTGGAAATAAAGAGTTTTAGGATACTTCGGGAGAACCTACAAGCAAGTCACTTACAGGGTAAGTAGTTCTAGGGCCCACACCCACAGGAGCACCGTAGTGCTGGAGTTACCTCACCCAGGGAAGCCGGGTGCACAGGTGTCCTTTGGTGTCGGGTCGCGGCGTCGTTTTCAATGGCGAACAAAGAAGACTTGCTGCTTGCGGGAGCTGAAGAAGTGTCCGGTGGAATCCAAGCCTGGATTCTGAAGAAGGATGACCTGAAAGCAGAGGGGACAGTGTTCAAAGTCACTTGGCAGTGACCCGGGGCAAGGAAGATGGATGTCCACCGTCGTCGGTCGCTTCAGGTCGGTTGCGGGTGCCTTGACTCTTCAGCCACGTGGTCCAGGAGGCGTCGACGACGACCAGGAGCTGGATTCGGTGTGTCCTCGACGTCTGCAGCTGACTGCGGTGTCGGCAACTCGATAGGAGCCAACAAGCCTTGGCAGCAGCAAGTCTCGGGGAGATGAAGAAAAGTCGATGGCGCAGACCAGCAAGGTCTGTGGAACTCACCCAGCGAGGGTAAGTCAGGGCAGGCCTGGAGCAACCAGGGGAGCCCTTTGGTTTCTTTAAGAAGTCTTCTGGGGACCCACAAGCCAGCGGGCAAGGGATTGCGAAGACACCTCGGGCGGAATCACTCAACAGGGGCCCACGGTCACTCGGGACAGTGTAGGCCTCTGATCTTCGGAGGGATTCCTGCTGGAGGTCGGGACCACACGTGGTCCAAAGCACAAGTTCGTAGAACGTTGTGAAGGGGTTGCACTCGACAATAGTGCACGGTACCCAGGGGTCGCGGTTCCTCGTTACTCGTGGGGTCCACTTGCCTCAGCTTCGCTGGGGACTCACGATGGCCTGGGAGAAGTCAGGAAATCCACTTCTTGGGCTGCAGGGACTTCGGACTCCGGCGGGAGCGGCGTAGTTTGCGACCGTCGTTGTCGTTTTTGGTGCCTGCCAAGCAGGGGAGTCACTCCTTGACTCCAAGGGAGATTCTTCTGTCTTCCAAAGGTAGTGGAACGTCGAAGGGCCAGGATTCTTCTGTAGAGCGTCGTCCAGGGGTTATCTGCTTTGCAATGGCAAGGTTCCCCCTCTTATACTAAAAAGAGGGGATGGACTAGCTCTATGACCCCACCTATGGGAGGGTCAAGGGAGGGGTGGCTACACCCACTTCCCTTTGTCCAGTTTCGCGCCAGAGCAGGGGCAGGTAGCCCCTGAGCTGGTTTGAACTGGCATATGCACAGAGGAGCCTTCTGCTCCCCCAGTGCAGGACTTCAAAGCACTCTAAGAGTGCACCCACCCAGCCCCAATACACTAAACCCTGTCTGGAAGGTGGTTACACCTCCCTGTGACAGGATGCCTATTGTTGGGCTTCCTCCACTGCGAGTTTCGGTCATCAGCAGGAGGGCAGCCCAGTGTCTGTGACTGGTGGCATCCATTTTGTGATGCCAGGGCTCTTTAGGATTCTACCGCGTTTCCACAGCAGGTACATGTCTTATCCCTCTAGAAGGGTGGAATGCTACCCCCGCCGCCAAGATTGGCGGGGGGGTAGTATTCCAAGATGTTTGACACCAAACACGACATGTTTTGATGCAGCCATTCCAAAGTTAGCATTTACCGCGAGGATATAATGCACTTAAATAGTATATGGTTTAACCGCATCCACAAACAGCACCAGAGAATAGACTCTGAGAGCTGCAGAGGGGCCCTGCTCAGGCAGAGGCACCCCCTCACATAGAAGCCAAGCACCCTGCCCTCAGGATTGATAGGGCCTGCCTTAGGGGTGACTGATAGGTTTATATGTGTGTGCAGGAGAGATATAGGAAACCTATATCTCAGTGAGGGGTGCTAGCACCACCTCACCCAGGCTGCAGTAGCAGGCCTGTGGTGTCAGATTTAGACTGCTTCCCAGGGGTGGCATAACACATGCTGCAGCCCCTGGTAGGCCTGTGAAGTACCTATGCCCTTGGCACCTAAGGTACCATATACTAGGGACTCATAAGGCACCACAGTATCCAATCACTAGTGCACCTAGAGTGCACTCCATGTCGTTTAGAGAGAACAGAGAGGCTGGGGCCCTGATTGGCAGGGACCCAGCCAGACTATAGCCAGAAACCAGTGCTAACATCAGAAAAAAAGTGGGGGCAACATAAGAGGCAGATCCTACTCTCCTACACCATCTATCAGTGCACTCTTCAGGACTTCATAATCATCAGCATCCTCTTCTCTAACAGTGAGGAGCTTGTCCCTACCTTTATCTGAAAAGGAGAGCCACAAGATTGCTGCCCACTGCTTTTGGGGGACCTGCTGTACTCTACAGGCCCTCTCCATAGCAGTTATCCACTTGTGGATATCATCCCCACTCTGGTAGGGAGGAACAACCTTGCTCAGGTTCCTATGGTCTGGAATAGATTCTCTGCCTCTAGGGACACTGTTGCTGCCACCAAGGGGTTCTAACCCCTCTCGTCTAGAAGCTCTCTGGATCTCCAGGGCTTCTCTATCCAGTGCCAACTGCTTGGTTCTGAGGGCAACCCTTGCTTCCTCATACTGCAGCAGTTTGCACATTCTTTCAGAGGAGGTCTCTCTTATGGGAAAGTATGAGTTCCTCTGGTGGACAAATTCTCTGCCAGAGTGATAAGAGTGCTCAGATTCCCTGGAAGGGGACCTATGCCTCTCATCCACTCTGTCACTTCTCTTAGGGAGAATTCCTCTGTCCTTTTCAGGCCCCTTGAGGCCTGGCCCTTCAATCACAGAGTCCTGGTCATTCGGATTTTCATCGTCTGACCCAGATACTGTAATTGACCCACCCACTGATTCAGACCCATTAGCTCCTAGAGCCAATCTAAGATCATCTGCTGTCAGCAGATCTATCAGGTGTAGGGTTGAGGGACTCTGTCCTAGCCTCAGGTGTCTTTCAACACACATGGCTCTCAAGTCAGAGAAAGCCATGTCCTTATACTGAGGCTGAGTGGATCCACTGGTTCCACCCTTTAAGGACATTCTAGTGTTGTGCAGTGTTGTACTACCTACACTAGTTTGTGGCCTACTGATACTAGCTTGAGCTGTAGAAAGGGTGTGCTATCCCTTGGCACACAGCTCTAAGTTCAGTAGAACTTATCGATACTACGCTTGACTTTATATGTACCTTAAGTACCTATAGTGGTTTTCAGTTAGTAATTCAAATAGAGATTTTCTGGTAAAACAATAGCGAGCTGGAATCCCACACGCTGCCCACCAATGTGAGAAGTTGGCCTGGTATATGCTGTTCACTAATTAAAGTGGACACCTTGCACCAGAACAATTCGACTCTTATGGTAGATAGGTTTAAGACAACCTTTATAGAAAGCTATCCTACTGGTAGCTGTGGAGAGCAGCCTTCAGGCTAAGTCTTGAAGGAATGTAAAGCAGCTTGTTTTACCACACAATCTCTTGAATCACCAAATGAAAAGACACCACACAGGTATATATATCAAATATATATGTATTTATTAATAAACACTCTCTACTAATCTCTTTATGAGATTTGAGGACAGGAACATATGTACAAGTCAAATATTATCAGAATATGTTTAGCACAATTGAATATTACAATCTTAGTTTGCTAGACCTAGGTCTAGGGCATCTAGAATCGAGGGACCCCAAGAACCACCCCAGGTAGTTGTAGGAGACCCACAGGGGACGGACGCGGTGACCTGGCACCGATGCGAATCCTGTACGAGTCTATGCACTCAGACGCGATTGAGATATCAATGTTAAAGGTCCCTTGCGTGTTCGAGGCGAACACACCGATCGGTCCTTGTACGAGTCGAAGGACGCGGTTACAGGTGGAATTGCAAGGGAGTTGGACGCGGTGTGTCTAACACAGACGCGAACCATGTACGAGTCAGTGCGATAGTCGCACTTGGAAAGTTAGAGTTTTAGGACACTTCGAGGGAAGCTACAAGCAAGTCACTTACAGGGTAAGTAGTTCTAGGGCCCACACCCACAGGAGCACCGTAGTGCTGAAGTTACCTCACCCAGGGGAGCCGGGTGCATAGGTGTTCTTTGGTGTCGGGTCGCGGCGTCGTTTTCAATGGGAGCCAGTGAAGACTTGCTGCTTGCAGCGACAGGAGAAGTGTCCGGAGGAATCCAAGCCTGGATTCAGAAGATGGAAGACCTGAAAGCAGAGGGGACAGTGTTCAAAGTCACTTGGCAGTGACTCGGGGCAAGGAAGATGGATGCCCACCGTCGTCGCAAGATTCAGGTTGTTCGCGGTTGCCTTGACTCTTCAGCCACGAGGTTTAGGAGGCGTCGACGACGACCAGGAGCTGGATTCGGCGTGTCCCATGATGTCTGCAGCTTACTGCGGTGTCAGCAACTCGATCGGAGCCAACAAGCATTGGTAACAGCACGTCTCGGGGAAAGTGTGAAGAGGCAATGGCACAGACCAGCAAGGTCTGTGGGACTCACCCAGTGAGGGTAAGTCAGGGCAGGCCTGGAGCAACCAGGGGAGCCCTTTGGTTTCTTTAGAAAGTCTTCTGGGGACCCACAAGCCGGCTGGCAAGGGATCGCGAAGATGCCTCAGGAGGATTCACTCACAGGGGTCCACGGTCACTCGGGACGTGGTAGGCCTCTGATCTTAGGAGGGATTCCTGCTGGAGGCGGGGACCACACGTGGTCCAAAGCACAAGTTCGTGGAACGTTGTGAAGGGGTCGCACTCGACAATAGTGCACAGTACCCAGGGGTCACGGTTCCTCATTACTCTTGGGGTCCACTGGCCTCAGCTTCGCTGGGGACTCACGATGGCCTTTGAGAAGTCAGGAAATCTATTTCTTGGGCTGCAGGGACTTCGGACTCTGGCGGGAGCGGCGTAGTTTGCGACCGTCGTTTGTAGTTTTTGGTGCCTGCCAAGCAGGGGAGTCACTCCTTGACTCCAAGGGAGATTCTTCAGTCTTCCAAAGGTAGTGGAACGTCGAAGGTCCGGGATTCTTCTTGTAGAGCGTCGTCCAGGGAAATCTAGGGTGCAATGCACAGGTTCCCCCTCTTATACTAAAAGAAGGGGAGGGACTAGCTCTATGACCCTACCTATGGGAGGGTCAGGGGAGTGGGTGGCTACACCCACTTCCCTTTGTCCAGTTTCACGCCAGAGCAGGGACAGGTAGCCCCTGAGCCAGTTTGAACTGGCATATGCACAGAGGAGCCTTCTGCTCCCCCAGTGCAGGACTTCAAAGCACTCTAAGAGTGCACCCACCCAGCCCCAATACACTAAACCCTGTCTGGGAGGTGGTCACACCCCTTGGGACAGGATATCTATTGTTGGGCTTCCTCCACTGCGAGTGTTGGTCATCAGCAGGAGGGCAGCCCAGTGTCTGTGACTGGTGGCATCCATTTTGCGATGGATTCTACAGCGTTTCCACAGTAGGTACATGTCTATCCCTCTAGAAGGGTGGAATGCTACCCCCGCCGCCAGGACTGGTGGGGGGTAGTATTCCAAGATGTTTGACACCAAACACGACATGTTTCGATGCAGCCATTCCAAAGTTAGCATTTTACCGCGAGGATATAATGCACTTAAAAGTATATGGTTTAACCGCATCCACAAACAGCACCAGAGAATGGACTCTGAGAGCTGCAGAGGGGCCCTGCTCAGGCAGAGGCACCCCCTCACATAGAAGCCAAGCACCCTGCCCTCAGGATTGATAGGGCCTGCCTTAGGGGTGACTGATAGGGTTACATGTGTGTGTAGGAGAGATATAGGGAACCTATATCTCAGTGAGGGGTGCTAGCACTTCCTCACTCAGGCTGCAGTAGCAGGCCTGTGGTGTCAGATTTAGTCTGCTTCCCAGGGGTGGCATAATACATGCTGCAGCCCCTGGTAGGCCTGTGAAGTACCTATGCCCTTGGTACCTAAGGTACCATATACTAGGGACTCATAAGGTGCCACAGTATCCAATCACTAGTGCACCTAGAGTGCACTCCAAATCGTTTAGAGAGAACAGAGAGGCTGGGGCCCTGATTAGCAGGGTCCCAGCCTGACTATAGCCAGAAACCAGTGTAAACATCAGAAAAAAGTGGGGGCAACATAAGAGGCAGATCCTACTCTCCTAC
>CAWUFW010023942.1:0-67470 GCA_963921515.1 Calotriton arnoldi | reverse complement strand
ATATACTTACCTTATACTTAAATGTAAAACACATGCCTTTACCATTCATGCCTTTACCACGAAATTGGTTGTAAGGGCATGCGTGGTAAAAGCATATGCGTTGTAATGGCATGCGTTGTGATAACAATGCATTGTAATGGAACGCTATGCAATAGCATGCATGTGAAAGTTTCGTTGTACTGGCTGTTTCCCACCTTTTCGGTGATTGGCACATCTATCACTCATGTAATTTTGAAGAGCACCGCACCCTCCGCAGCGTTATTTCAGTAGGGGGACTGGAGAAAGGGCGATTCCGTGCAGGCACTTTCAACAGTCATTTGCACACCCACTAGTCGAGCTGTACCATACTGTGCAGGCACTGTTACCGGTGACTTGCACACCTTTCAGCCAAGTAATCCTGCATTTTGAGGTACAGTGCTGTACGTAGCTGTGGAGGTGTGGTTCAAGTCAGCGGTGATTTGTAAAGCTGGAGCTGCAGTGTCGTGCAGTACTTTAAAGCAACTTTTTGAGGATCATCCCAGTGTGTTTAGCTTTTTGTTTAGTACTGGACATTGTGCAGTTTTATACACTCACCCTTGTGGGCAGGCTAAAGATTTCACCTATATTTTACGGAACTTCTCAAAGTAGTTATGGCTTCGCTGAGTAATCTTATTACCCCACCATTTTTCTTACTACAGCCCGGGTCACCTGGAATAATTTGGGAGGATTGGGTAGAGATGTTGGAGAATTACATCACTGCTTTAGATGGACAGAACTTTTCACCAGTGAGGAAAAGAGCACTATTGTTGAGTGCGTTGGTTAGTGAGGGTCAGCGCATTTTTAAGTATTTGCCAGTGGCGATGGGTCCAAACGGTCAGCCCATGGATGATGTGTATAAAGAAGCACTTAAAAGGTTAGAGACCAGATTTGTGAAAGAAGTGAATTTAATTATGTCAAGGTACGAATTTTACACACAGCCTCAGGCTGAACATGAATAGATTGATGAATTTGTAGCGAGGCTTAGGGAGCTTTCTGTCAAGTGTTGTTCTGGTAACATGACAGAAGAGTTAGTTCACGATCAATTTGTTGTTCAGTGTAGAGAGCAGAAGATTCAGGAGAGGTTATGGGTGGCAAAGAATCCTTCTCTTAAGGATGCTGTAGAAATGGCAAAAGTAATTGAAGAGTCTCAACGATGTATGAAAGAGTTAAGCAGAAGAGAAATTAGGGAGCTTTCTGTCAAGTGTCATTTTGGTAACATGACAGAAGAGTTAATTCACGATCAACTTATTGTTCAGTTTAGAGAAAAGAGGATTCAGGAGAGGTTATGGGCACAATGGGTCCATCTCTTAAGGAGGCTGTAGAAATGGCAAAAGTAATTGAAGAGTCTCAACAATGTATGAAGGAGTTAAGCAGAAGAGAAAAAGGTAGTGACGTTCCATAGTAAATATTGATTCTCAGAATTTAGAGGGGGATGTCAGCGTTGCATCGAAAAAGAAGGAAAAGTGGGTGCAGCGACTACGTTCAAAGGCAAGGTGACGAAATGTACCCGCTGCTGGAGTACATATCACACATCAGACTTAAAACAGTGTTTTCTAAGCAACAAAGATTGCAGAAAATGTGGACACAAGGGTCATTATGCACGCATGTGTAGGGAGAACAAAAAATTGGGCAAAGACACTAAATCTAGAGTGAGTGTAGTGGAGGGAGCAGAAGATATTACATATGGTGACACAGTACTTCTCATAGATCAAAGTACAGAAGACAAGGGCCACAAAAGTATATTGTCAGGTGCCAAGAGAAGAATGTCAAGACCTACAGCTAAATTTAGGGTATGTGGGTGTGAGGTACAACTCATGGTTGATTCGGGATCAATGTATACCATCATCCCAGAAAGATTGTCCAGAGCGCATTGGAGAGATGTTATACAGATGCCTAAAGATATCAATCCAGGGAGATATCAGGGTGCATACATAGATAATTTAGGATATATGGAGGGTTGCATACAGTATGGAACACGGCGCACAGAAGGCACAGTGTATGTATCAGTGGAGGGTCCTCCCATTCTAGGATGGATGCACCAGTTTGACCTTAATATAATAATGAATCCCAGAGCACCCAATCAGGTAATTGTTGTGCAAGGAGTTCAATTGGGAGATGTTCTTGATGGCGCTCAAAGGGTTTTTGATAAAACTCTTGGATGTTTGAAAGGGTATGTGCATACATTTCTTTTAAAGGAGGATGCCATATACATACAGCATAAACTTAGTAAGGTGCCACTATCAGTGAGAGATGAAGTTAGAGAATTGCTGCATGACATATTAAAGGCGGGTATTATAGAACCTGTAGTGGCTTCCATATGGGTTTCTCCGGTGGTAGTTACCCAGAAAACTGATGGTCGTTTGAGGTTCTGTGTGGATCTGAGATCCTTGAACCAGGACATTGTAGCTGATACATTCCCACTTCCCAATATGAATGAATTGTTATCATCTGTGAAGCTTGGTAAGTACTTTTCAATGCTAGACTTGAGAAGTGCTTACCATCAAATCAGGTATATAAAGATTCAAAAGCTTCAACAGCATTCATAATGAGAGAAGGCACATTTCAATTCACTCGCATGCCGCTCGGCTTAGCGTCGGCTGCAAGTGTGTTCCAACGAATGATGACACAAATGTTTGAAGGGATGAAAAATGTTGTCTGTTTTCAAGATGCCATATTGGTCATGGGTGAATGGTGGAGCAACATAATGTCATCTTGAGAATGGTATTAAAGAAATTGGGAGGATCTGGTTTGACTTTAAGAGCCTCATTGCAGCACCGGAACGTCACTTTTTTGATGTTCCGGAGGCGCAATGTGCCCTGGCATATTTACAAGGCCACGTAAAGCCACTTTGCATGGCTTTTCATGGCCTTGTAAATATGTTCCCCTTTCACGCAGAACACTGTGTGAAAGGGGCATTCCATGGGTGTTGGTGTGGGTGTTCCCATGCAACACCCATGGAATCTGAAGCATTCCCAGATTTACGAGAAATCGTAAACCCGGGAATGCGTCAGAATCTAACGCCACACTGGGGAGGTGCAACGAGGAGAAATATTTTTATTTCTCCTTGTTTTTTCCTTTTTCAAGAGGAAATCGCCTGAATTGATTGATTTTGTGCAGGAAGGTGTTTCTTCCTGCACAAAATCAATCAGCCCTGCAATGCAGGCACCCTTACACCATGATGCAAGGGTGCGGGCATTAGCGCTTGGCAGCCCATTGTGCACTGGCGCTGGGAAAAAGGAAAGGAACGCACCATATCACATAGATACGGCACATTCCTGCCCTTTTATTTTGACGTAGGGCAGAGCAGCAAGATTCCTTGACAGAAACATTGCCGCCATCGCTGTTCGCATAGTTGAAAATGAAAGAGTTGGGAACTGTTGCCACTTGCTTGGACGTAGACAGACTACTGTCCAACTTAATGCCAAGGCTTTTACTGCTGAGACGGTACCTGGTGGAGAGCCTACGTACTCATGTATATTATTGGCGTTGGAGAAAGTTTTATGTTTCTATGATAAAGCACAGTATTATTTTTAGTTCATCTTCTGTTTATGGGATCAGCTTCTTTTAATATTTTTCTAAGATGTGTGCTCTCCCCATAGGGCAACATTATATAGTATTATTTTGTTATTGTGTTGTGGGAGAAGGGGGTGTGTTTTATGATGTAAGTTGTATTTGCATGTATTCCATTCTAGAGTAAGGCAGTCAGTGTTCCAAGGTCGGAAAGGGGTCCAAGGTCGGGTCTGGTGGCTTAATGGACTAATGCATCCACTGTAGGGGCCTGTGTTTAACCTCATGGTCACAGGTTCAAATCCCTGCGGGTCCACTCATCCTCTTATTGTTCCGAGGACGATAAAATGAGTACCATTGAGTTGGGTAACAATAAACATCTGTTATTCAGCGCCATGATGACCATGAGTGAACGTGCGCTTTACAAATATACATATTATGTTATGTTCAGATTGCCAATTGCTCCTGGCGCCTTGGAGAGGATCGACGCCAGCCTGTGTGCTCCATTAAACCTTGTTTATAAGATTCCTGGTGCCCTCTCTGGCTTTCATCACACCAGAGGGCTCCTATTGGAACGTGAGAAACTAACAGGCCTTATTCATACAAACTTAGAGCCTACTTTGGGCTGATAGACCTGTGAGGGCAGAATCATCACCGATTCACATCCACAAAGTCCTTCTGGCTCTTTCTTGTCTGGTGTCAGCAGCTGCCAGTCCTGCTTATAATCTTTGAATTTTGGCGTTTGTACGTTGTATTTTCCCTTGATAAGTGCAAGAGTATAATTCCCAGCATTGAACTGGTCTGGTCGAGATATTTGTACCTCGGATGGTGCAAGTCGGGCTCTCTGGAAATCTCTGTTTATCTTTTCATAGAAATGTTCACATGAAGGTGCCTTTCTCCTCCTGAGCAGCGTGAGAGTTCAGGGGCAGTGTGTGTGTGTGTGGGAGGGGGGAGGGGTGTGGCTTAGGGTGGAGCTCTAGAAATCTGGAACCTCAAGCCTGCAGTCCACTCCCGCCCCCACCAAGCAGCTCATTCAGTCCGTTTTCCTTTACATCCACCTCCCCCCCCCCCTTTCCACTCATGGTAAAGCATGACTTGGTGAACTATTCCTACCTGCCACAGGCCTTGGTGGCATTCTTCACCCGTGTACAGGAGACCAGTCGGCCTAGACTTGTGCCAGCTCTCAGCATCCTGTGCAAAGAAGGGTTTTCGGAGACCCAATTCCCCAGTTAACAGAATAGTTCACTCCTATTTACCAGGGCTGGGTGCCTTGGAGAGCGAGAAGCTCCCTTCCAGTGCCCAGGTCACTTCAACAGAGCTTCAGACCAGTTACAGTGTGCTGTAATAACCTGATAACTGCTCTGACAAAGTCACTGCCACAGGGTGACGGTGGCTGAGTCATGCAGTGAGTTCATCCCGTCAAGACAAGTGCGTAGGACTGCTGAGTCATAGGACAGCTGACTATTATTCTGCGGCAACGTACGGGATGACTGACTACTATAGTGATAGATTCCCTGCAGCAAGTACAGGATGACTGACTACTATAGTGATAGAGTCCCTGCAGCATCATACAGGATGACTGACTACTATAGTGATAGAGTCCCTGCAGCATCATACAGGATGACTGACTACTATAGTGATAGAGTCCCTGGAGCAACATACAGTATGACTGATTAGTGATAGAGTACCTGCAGCAGCATACAGGATGACTGACTACTATAGTGATAGAATCCCTGTCGCAACTTACAGGATAACTGACTACTATAGTGATAGAGTCCCTGTCGCAGCATGCAGGATGACTGACTACAATAGTGATAGCGTCCCTGTCGCAACGTACAGGATGACTGATTAGTGATAGAGTACCTGCAGCAGCATACAGGATGACTGACTACTATAGTGATAGAGTCCCTGCAGCATCATGCAGGATGACTGACTACTATAGTGATAGAGTCCCTGCAGCATCATACAGGATGACTGACTACTATAGTGATAGAGTCCCTGCAGCATCATACAGGATGACTGACTACTATAGTGATAGAGTCCCTGGAGCAACATACAGTATGACTGATTAGTGATAGAGTACCTGCAGCAGCATACAGGATGACTGACTACTATAGTGATAGAGTCCCTGCAGCATCATACAGGATGACTGACTACTATAGTGATAGAGTCCCTGCAGCATCATACAGGATGACTGACTACTATAGTGATAGAGTCCCTGCAGCAACATACAGTATGACTTACTACTATAGTGATAGAATCCCTGTCGCAACTTACAGGATAACTGACTACTATAGTGATAGAGTCCCTGTCGCAGCATGCAGGATGACTGACTACAATAGTGATAGAGTCCCTGTCGCAACGTACAGGATGACTGATTAGTGATAGAGTACCTGCAGCAGCATACAGGATGACTGACTACTATAGTGATAGAGTCCCTGCAGCATCATGCAGGATGACTGACTACTATAGTGATAGAGTCCCTGCAGCATCATACAGGATGACTGACTACTATAGTGATAGAGTCCCTGCAGCATCATACAGGATGACTGACTACTATAGTGATAGAGTCCCTGGAGCAACATACAGTATGACTGATTAGTGATAGAGTACCTGCAGCAGCATACAGGATGACTGACTACTATAGTGATAGAGTCCCTGCAGCATCATACAGGATGACTGACTACTATAGTGATAGAGTCCCTGCAGCATCATACAGGATGACTGACTACTATAGTGATAGAGTCCCTGCAGCAACATACAGTATGACTGATTAGTGATAGAGTCCCTGTCGCAGCATGCAGGATGATTGACTACAATAGTGATAGAGTCCCTGTCGCAACATAAAGGATGACTGACTACTATAGTGATAGAGTCCCTGTCACAACATACAGGATGACTGACTACTATAATGATAGAGTCCCTGCAGCAACATACAGGATGACTTACTACTATAGTGATAGAATCCCTGTCGCAACATACAGGATAACTGACTACTATAGTGATAGAGTCCCTGTCGCAGCATGCAGGATGACTGACTACAATAGTGATAGAGTCCCTGTCGCAACGTACAGGATGACTGATTAGTGATAGAGTACCTGCAGCAGCATACAGGATGAATGACTACTATAGTGATAGAGTCCCTGCAGCATCATACTGACTACTATAGTGCTAGAGTCCCTGTTTCAACATACAGAATGACTGACTACTATGGTGATAGAGTGTCCCTGCAGCAACATGCAGGATGACTGACTACTAAAGTGATAGAGTCCCTGTCGTAACATACAGGATGACTGACTACTATAGTGATAGAGTCCATGCAGCGACATACAGGATGACTGACTACAATAGTGATAGAGTCCCTGTCGCAACATACAGGAGGAATGACTACTACAGTGATAGAGTCCCTTCAGCATCATACAGGATGACTGACTACTATAGTGACAGAGTCCCTGTCGCAACATACAGGATGGCTGACTACCATAGTGATATAGTCCCTGCTGCAACATGCAGGATGACTGACTACTTTAGTGATAGAGTCCCTGTCGCAAGATACAGGATGACTGATTAGTGATAGAGTCCCTGCAGCAGCATACAGGATGACTGACTACTCTAGTGATAGAGTCCCTGCAGCATCATGCAGGATGACTGACTACTATAGTGATAGAGTCCCTGCAGCATCATACAGGATGACTGACTACTATAGTGATAGAGTCCCTGCAGCATCATACAGGATGACTGACTACTATAGTGATAGAGTCCCTGGAGCAACATACAGGATGACTGACTACTATAGTGATAGAGTCCCTGCAGCAACATACAGTATGACTGATTAGTGATAGAGTCCCTGTCGCAACATACAGGATGACTGACTACTATAGTGATAGAGTCCCTGTCGCAGCATGCAGGATGATTGACTACAATAGTGATAGAGTCCCTGTCGTAACATACAGGATGACTGATTAGTGATAGAGTCCCTGTCACAGCATGCAGGATGACTGACGTCTATAGTGATAGAGTCCCTGTTTCAACATAAAGGATGACTGACTACTATAGTGATAGAGTCCCTGTTGCAACATACAGGATGACTTACTACTATAGTGATAGAGTCCCTGTCACAACATACAGGATGACTGACTACTATAGTGATAGAGTCCCTGCAGCATCATACAGGATGACTGACTACTATAGTGATAGAGTCTCTGCAGCATCATACAGGATGACTGACTGCTATAGTGATAGAGTCCCTGCAGCATCATACAGGATGACTGACTACTATAGTGATAGAGTCCCAGGATGACTACCTAATATAATGATAGAGTCCCTGCAGCAACATACAGGATGACTTACTACTATAGTGATAGAGTCCCTGTCACAACGTACAGGATGACTGACTACTATAGTGATAGAGTCCCTGTCACAACATACAGGATGACTGACTACTATAATGATAGAGTCCCTGCAGCAACATACAGGATGACTGACTACAATAGTTATAGAGTCTCTGTCACAACATACAGGATGACTGACTACTATAGTGACTGTAGTGTCTTCCTCAGCCCGGGAGCATGCAAATGGCGACGTCACACACTGAGCTCGGTAATACAAGTCTTTATTGTGCAGCATGCAACCGTTAACTGAACGCACTATGTCATAAACTTTATTGACCACACCCAGATTGTTAAATTCAAACCATGACCAGTAAAGTTGAATCTATGGAGAAGGTTTATTAGTAACAGCACAGTACCCTTGACAAAGATCCAATGACCTAGTACTGGTTTCCTCTCCTTTTAACTCCACCATTCCATTCTAGAACTATCCTACTACAGAAAGCTGCATCACTATCCATTGCAAATGTAATGTAGGTGCAAACATCACCAATATACATAAATCATAAACCCGACACATCTGATCCCTTTGAATAAGGCAAAACAAAAGTGCAAAACTATATACAAAATTAACATATAATACAATAATTATTTATCAAAACCAAAGACTTATACACAATTTTCAAACCTGGACGAAGGTCGCCTCACACGAGTTCCCAACTTCACTCACGAGGCTACAGACTCTTCTCCAATTGTTTTTTCATCATTGACTCCGCCCTCCACCATATCCATACCTCCAAAATGATCATCTTTACCACCAGCCTTTTCTCCATGTGTCTCGTGCAAAACTTGAGACACATCACTTCCATCACCCCACTTCACTCTCACAAACGGTTCATCACACCTCCTTTCCTTTGAACACCCACTGTCTTGTTTGCACTTTGCCACTCTTCTCACATTCCAAACTTTGGCATCTTGAGTCACAACACTCTTATTATAAACTTTGATAACTTTCATGGCTTTACCAAATGTAGTCATCCCCTTCCTCACCAACCCAGATATTCTAACTCTAACTCAATCGCCAGCAACAAAAGAAGGTATCCTGACTTTCCACCTCTGATCATGTTTCCTTGATTTTCATTTGTTCCCTCTGCACCTTTTTTTTAATTTCCTGTACACTAGTTTCAACTTGACCCACATTATGTTCTTTCTGAACCACCATGGACATCATTTTGACACAGGTGGTCTACCTCTGAGCAATCAGAATGGACTAACTTCAGTAGTGGCCTGTGGAGTAATGCGATACCACCATAACTTCTCTCTCAACGTATCTTTTCACTGTCCACCAAACCCACGTGCCCAACTGAGATACTCCTTAAGAACACGATTGAATCGCTCAACCTGTCCATTCCCTTGAGGTTCATAAAGAGCAGTAGTAACATGTTTAATATTACTAAAAATGAAAAAAACTTTGCATCTCTCTCGCCACAAGCTGGGAACCATTGTCAGATATCACAACTTCCGGACACCCTTCCCTGGCAAAGATCTCCTTGAAAAACTCAATAATAGCACCAGTGGTAGCATGAGGCACTAATTTCACTTCTGGCCATTTTGAGTGAGAATCAATGAGCACCAGGGCATATCGTGAATCAGCAAGCAAAGTATAAAATGGCCACGAAATATCAAAACATAACTTTTGCCATGGTGAGTCCGGCCAAGGCACTGGCTTAGGGGGAGCAGGTACAGGTTTCAAGATTTTTTCACTATTTCCACACACACAACACTCCCTCACTACTCTATCTACCATCTTATCTAGCCCTGGCCACCAAAAAGTGGTTCATATTAGTCTCTTCATAGACGACATTCCTGGATGTCCCTCATGTGCCAGAAGCAAAATTCCCATTGCATTCCTTTGGGGGGAATACATTTACCGCGCTAGAATTCTGGGCGGCCGCGGGGGGCGGTTTCCAAGGCCAGGTCTGGCAGGGAGGCGGGGCCTCCAAAGCAGGCAGGCCGGCAGTGGCTGCGAGGGCAGAGGGAACACGTGCGAGTGGGGGGGGGGGGGCGGGGGAGAAGGCCCCATTCCGGACCTTGAGCTAGAGGAGCGGGAGGGCGGGGGCAAGGAGGAGACGGGCCCGTTTCTGGGGACAGGGGGTGTCCAGGGGGTTCAGGAGCCCTCGGGTAGCAGGAAGGGAGGGGAGGAGGGGAGGGAGGGGCCAGGTACACCGGGGGACAGTTCGGTGCGGGGGGGAACAAGCAGCTAGGGCCGGACGCAGGGGGGGGTCCGCTGGGGGCCTATGCTGTCCCTGGAGTTGGGGGGGTGGCTGGACAGGGCCCCGGAGGGTCTCAGGCATAGCTGGTCAGAGGAGGGGGGCTGGGCCAAAGAAAGGATTGAGGCGAGCCTGGCCAGACTGGCGTGCCCAGAGCGGGGGGGAAAGGTTGGGGCAGGCGGGAGCCCGCCCCCTGGGTTCAGGGGTCGATTGGGCCCAGCGGCTTCCAGGGTGGCAGAGTTACTCGATTGGAGTGACGGGGAGGAGCTAGGGGAGGGGGCCAAGGAAGGAGAGGGGCGCCTGTACTCGGGCGGGGAGCCGTGGGCCGGAGGGGGGACTGGGGGGTTTGCCGGCCAGGAGGGGGGCCATGCATCAGGCGGGGGTAGGAAGAGGGCATGGGGGCGACTGGGGGTCTTGGGACGGGGCACTTCAGGGGCAGATGGGGGGGTTTGCTGGCGGGGGGGTTTGGGTTGATAGGTTCAGGTGAGGGCACTAACCTCGGCACGTCGGACCTTACTTTTCCTTTACAGGGGCACCAGGCCAGGTACTCGGGTGAGTCGCATGCGGCTCCGTGGCACCGAGTGGATGGGCGGGTATGGTCCAGTGCGGGCAGCCTGACTCCAACGTGGGACCTGCACGACGCAGCGAGTTGGAGGAAGGAGACGCGGGCTATGGCGCCCATGCCCCGGTGGGTCGATGCGGCCTCAGGTACGGGAGCTCGGGGATCAGTCTACACTCCCAGGGGTGGAGAGAGAAAATGGCAGGCCCAGGGTGATACAGGCAAGGGCCTGGAGGATTTCATCCGCCGCGGACGGGAAGCGGCACAGTCTAACATGGGGGATCCATGGTTAGGGGAACAGCTGGAACTGGACTATGCCGAGGACAGTGTAGAAGAGGGGGAAATACTGGAGAGCGAAGGGGAGCAGGAGGGAGGCAGGGGGTTTGCGAGTAATGCTGTGCCTAGTCTACTGCAGATGGAACAAAGAGAACGGCGTGCCGGGAATCACGGCAGGGAGCCACATCAGTCGCAACTGGTTAGGCGGCGGGATCCCGTGAGGATGCCAACCTTGACGCCAGGTAAGGATGTGGAGTCAAGCGGGGAGGGTCACAAGCAGGGGAAAATGTCAAGGGGGACGGACGCGGGGGTGAAGGGGAGGTGCGCTTGCGCAAAGGGCGATACGTCAGGGATGCAGGGGTTGGACCAGAGTCCATCAACGAAGGTGGGGAGGAGAAGGGGACGAAGGCGACGGACGGGCAAGGGGACGGACTGGCAGGCGGGGACAAACAGGGGACAGCTGAAGAGGACAAGGGGGAACAGGGAGCGCAAGCTGAAGGGGCCAAGGAGAGTCATGAGAAGCGGCTACCGTACATGGGGGTGACCAAGCCGCTGGGAGCGCATCTGATGTTGTCCACGAAAGAAAAAATCTGGTAAGGGGAATATGTGGACATGTTGAAGCTGTTACATAGAGAGCTGAGGGCCAAGGAAGGGTCAAAAGAGGAGGAACTTAAGCTGGCCAGGAGACCCCGGGTGCCCATGACCATTGAGAATTGGTCAGCGGCATTTTTGATATTCGCCAGTGTTTACTGCGAAAAGTACCCAGACAGATCCGTTGCTTTGTTTAAATACATGGACGTGATCATGCGGGTGGAAGTGACCTATGGGGGGTACGCGTGGTCACATTATGATGAGGAGTTCAGGGCGAGACTTGCCTGGGACACGGAGGCTAAGTGGGGGGAGATAGACACAGACCTTTATCAGCAAACGATGGGGGCGGTGAAATTTGGGAGAACCACCTATACGGCCAGCGGCCTGCCACTGGTTTACCATCCCTTTCAGGGCCGCCCCACCCAGGGAGGGGTGGGTTTCTCCGCAAAAGGCACTGGGATTGTGCAAGGGGCATGTTGATATTTCAACAAGGGCACATGCGCCAGGGAATATTGCAAGTTCAGACATGAGTGCTCCAAGTGCTCCGGCAAGCACCCATTGGTGCACTGCCATGGCCCAGGTGTCAGCTGGCAGGGGCAGCACGTTAACCAGGGGGCTCCCCAGAATAGCGGGTATAGAGGGGGTCGAGGTTTCCAAGGGAACATGGGGAAAGGCGCATACTCCCATTAAACAGGCATGCCTGGAGCGCCTTTTGGCAGACTACCCCATCCCTCGGGATGCAGAGTTGTTGAGAGCAGGTTTTCGGGAAGGTTTTCGAATTGGATATGAGGGCCCTCGGACTGCCAGGTGGGCCGAAAATTTGAAGTCAGCAAAAACACACAGAGGGGTAGTGAGGGACAAACTGTACAAGGAGGTAGCCGAGGGGCGCATGGTGGGACCATTTTCAACCCCCCCCCATCCAGGAACTGATTATTTCCCCAATAGGGATCGTGCCAAAGAAAGAGCCAGGGCAGTTCAGGTTGATACAACACCTTTCCTGGCCAGAAGGGTCGTCAGTGAACGACTTTATAGCGGATGAACTCACATCAGTGTCCTACTCATCAGTGGACGTAGCCAGGGAGCTAGTTGAGTCAGTCGGGAAGGGAGCCTTGATGGCCAAATGTGACATTAAGTCGGCTTTTCGCTTGATGCCAATACAACCCGACGATTACCAGCTGCTAGGCATACAATTTGAAGGGCTCTTCTTTATGGATAAAGCGCTGCCAATGGGCTGCTCGGTTTCATGTGCTTTATTTGAGCGCTTCAGTTCATTCTTGCAATGGGCATTCACGTGGCACACGGGCACAGAGATGGTGACACACTACCTCAATGACTTCTTCCTGGTGGGCCAGCCTGGTTCAACGGATTGTCAGCGGCAGCTGACAAGTTTTCAAGAGCTCATGGGCCAATTGGGTGTGCCCCTGGCACCAGAGAAGACACACGGTCCGAGTACGGTGTTGTCATTTCTTGGCATTGAAGTGGATTCGGAGGCCATGGAAGCACGCTTGCCAAATGACAAGAAGCTGCACATGTTGATGTTGATCGATCATATACTGGCTAAGAAAAAGGTGACGGTTAAAGAAGTGCAAGTTCTGCTGGGCCATTTGAACTTCGCGTGTAGGGTAGTCAGGGCGGGCTGGACTTTTTGTAGAAGGTTGGGGCGGTCTCTGGCGGGCTTGACAATGCCCCACCATCACATGCGTTTGTCAGCGGGGACGAAGGCAGATATTCGCATGTGGAGGACATTCTTGGAGGATTTCAATGGCATTCCCATGGCAACACCAAAGGAGTGGGAGTGGGAGGTCACCAGTTGCTCAGATGCAGCGGGAGCACATGGCTTTGGCCTTTATTGGGACGGGAGGTGGTGTGCAGAGGACTGGCCGTGGCACTGGAAGAATGGGGGGAGGAGCATCGCTTTTCTGGAACTTTTTCCGTTAGTGGTGGCTGTGACAGTTTGGGCGCAGGATTTGGCGCACAAGAAAGTGATTTTCAAGGTAGATAACATGTCAGTGGTTCAGGTGGTGAACAGGCAATCGGCAAGGGATGCACAAGTGCTGACGTTGATGAGGGTTTTTGTGCTTAGCTGCCTGCGTCATGATATTGTGTTTCAAGCCAGACATGTGGCAGGTGTGGACAATGACATAGCGGATGCTTTGTCTCGTTCACAGTGGGACAGGTTCCATGGGCTAGTCACGGAAGCGGACGAAGGCAAGACGCCGGTTCCAGCAGGAATGTGATCGGTAGGCGACAAAGGATGCTTGACCTGGTTTTAGGGGCCCTGGCGCCCTCGACACGGATGGCATATACTCAGGCATGGATGGAATTTCTGGAGGGGGGGGCCAAGGGACAGGCAGAGCAATGGGCAAGGGAGGAGGAGGTGGCACAGTTCATTTTGTCGCTCATTGACAGAGGTTTGTCGAAAGTGACTATAGCGGGCAAATTGTCAGGCATCGCGTTTATGGGGAAATTGTGGTGGGGCTATGCTCCTTCTGCCGGGGAACTAGGCAGCCGGATACTAGAAGGTTGGAGGAGAGAGAGGGGCTTTAGGCCACGGGTGAGGAGACCGGTGGGGAGGCTATTGTTGCGCGGTTTGCTGCAGATGGTGCCCAGGATATGCAGGAATAAGGAGGAAGCTTTTTTGTTTTCCACTTTAATGTCGTGGATGTTCTTTGGGGCATTCCGGGTGTCGGAGCTACTGGGGCAGAAGGGCGGACAAGGGGTACAGTGGGGGGACGTGGGGATGAGGAAGGAGCAGGTGTCAGTGAGAATCACACACTCCAAAACGGACCAGCGGGGAGCTGGCAGGTGGGTTTCTATGTGGGCAATGGAAGACAGGGTGGTGTGTCCGGTATCGTGGGGAAGGACGTTAAGGGGGGGGGGGGCGAACGAATAGCGACTGGACGGTTTTCTGTAGGGGATCAGGCATACCAGTGTCAGCGGCGCAGCTGTTGTGGGTTATGCGGAGAGCGCTGTTGTGCGTAGGCGAACCACCAGGCGATTTTGGTACACATTCCTTTCGCATTGGGGCAGCAACTGAGGCGGCCAGGCAGGGGTGGGGAAGGGACAGGATCATGCAGTTGGGAGGTTGGAAGTCGGATTGCTTTAGGAGATACATTCAGCTCTAGCAAGTGCGGGGGGAGGGGAGTAAATTGTGACAGTTTTTGTTTCTCACGTATGTGTCTTTTCAGGTGCAGTGGCGGGGCCAGTGTCTGCGGAATTATCCATTTGAATTGTTGGCCACTCTTTCGTGAAGTGGGCTGAGCGGCACGAGTTGGATAAAGGGGAAGGTTTGGCTCTAGGTCTTGACACAGCGTTGTTTAAGTTTTCTTGGCAGGGAAAAGGGGGTATGAGGTGGCATGAGTTGTTTCCGGTACTTAATGGGTTAGTTAGGGAGAAAATATGCCCAGATGTTTTGATTGTCCACTTGGGGGAGAATGATTTGGTGCGGTGTAAAGGTTTGGCTTTATTGAAACAGATGAAGCGTGATCTTTTGGAAATAAAGCAGCAGTGGTCCGGGTGTTATATCATCTGGTCGGAGTTCATCCCGAGAAGGCACTGGAGGGGGGCGGAGAGACCAGCGGCGATAGATAAGGCCAGGAGGAAGATCAATAGGGACATGAGGCTTTTTTGTGACAAGGAGGGAATAGGGAGAGTGGAACATCCGGAACTTAAGTACGAGGCAATTTACTTTTTCAGGCCGGATGGGGTCCACCTGTCTCGTTTTGGTTTGGAGCTATACATTATTCAGATTAAAGAAGTGCTGGACAGGGCGTTGGGGATCAAGAGGTATCCGAAGAAGTCTTAGGCCCTAGTTGGGGGGTCAAAAAAGTCCGAAAGGCAGGGCCTTTTTTGAGTGGCGTTTTTTCTTGGTAAATAGTGGTTGGTGGTTTGTGCTGCACCCCCTTGGGGCCCAATAGGGCTTTGGAGGGGCGGCCGACCACCGGGAGGCTTGCCCCCCCCGGGGATTTTGGGCTCTTGGTGCAGCCCAGAGCCCAATTGGGCTCGTTGGGCTACACTTGGGCGGGGAGGGTTAAATACGGCCATTTTGCAATGCCGTGTCACCATTTTGTTAAGGTGACACGGCGGCCGGTTTTGGGCAGCTGGGTGGTGGGGACAAGTTTTTTCTCCCGCCCTCCCTCTCCATTTTTTAAGGGGGGGGGGTTTCATAATTTTTTCTTATCAGGAGGCGGTTTTCATTGGACACAGGTGCGCTGGGGGAGTTCTTTGTACATTGGGTGTCGCTTGAAGCAGGTGCTGGCGTTTTTTCTTGGTAAATAGTGGTTTATATTGTTTACAGGTTAAGTTGAGGTTTGGGAAGTTATTCAGGGAGTAGGTAGGAAGGGGAAGGTAGCAGAGGAAATGTTTAGTTACATAGTTAGATTAGGAAGTAGGAAGAGTTTACAAGGTTAATGGGACAGCATTTAAGGTCAGATTTTGGGGGTTATAAAATGTTGCAAGTAAGGGAAAGGGGAAACTTTAGGGGTGGGGGTGGGTGGAAAGGTAGGAAGACAAATATTTAGTGAGGTTTAGTTTTGTATAGCAAAGGCCAAGGGAAATGTTTTATTGTAAGGTGCACCTGTCTTCAATAAAGCGGCCTTTTCCACACATACAGAGCGTTTTGGTGGTTTGTGCTGCACCCCCTTGGGGCCCAATGGCGGCCACAACATGAATCCTATTTTCTATGGGTTATTGGCCATGTTATTGCTCTGTGCATAAACGCGAAACGTAGCGGACGCTGCGGGATCTCCGAGGAAGAAGAATTTCATGCGGCGAATACACGGGCCAAACGTTCTACTGCGGCAATGGAAACATTCCAACGCTCGTGCAGCAATCACAGGCATTTGCCCTGCGCCACACTCTCGCGCACCAGACACCGTTGCATATTTATCTTCAATAGCACAAAAATTACTTAAGTGAGCAAAACTAACTTTCCTCCCAATGTCACGCACCCCACAAGTGCCGGTGGTTTAAACTTCTCGCCGTAAATTACCGTAGATATAATGAAAGGCAGTACATTACCCACATGTAGGTACCAATGCCCACGGTAGTTGAATACTCTAATTCTTTGTATCCTGTAATATCCTTGTAATTCGAAAATCGTAAACCATAATATGTGGAAATCCTTGGGTCCTATTGGAAACAACACTGCGCCTGTGCTCTAGAAAGGGTAACAGGTGTTTCTCCAGCTCGTCGCCACTTGTTAAATTCAAACCATGACAAGTAAAGTTGAATTCTTGGAGAAGGTTTGTTAGTAACAGCACAGTACCCTTGACAAAGATCCAATGACCTAGGGCTGGTTCCCTCTCCTTCTAACTCCATCATTCCATTCTAGAACTATCCTATTACAGAAAGCTGCATGACTATCCAATGCAAATGTAATGTAGGTGTAAACATCACCAATATACATAAATCATAAACCCAACACAGACACGCCCAACAGATTACATAACATTATAAGGAGTCCGCTGAGGATCACAAGGCTCCTACTGCACATGATCACACAACACTACAGTGACAGCGTCCCTGCCACAACATAAAGGATGACTGATTAATATATCACACAACACTACAGTGACAGCGTCCCTGCCACAACATAAAGGATGACTGATTACTATGGTGATAAACTCTTTGTCACAGCATGCAGGATGACTGACTACTATAGTGATAGAGTCCCTGCCACAGCATACAGGATGACTGACTACTATAGTGATAGACTCCTTGTCACAGCATGCAAGAGGACTGACTGCTATACTGATAGTGTCCCTGCAGCAACATACAGGATGACTGACTAATATAGTGATAGAGTGGTTGTCACAGCATGCAAGAGGACTGACTGCTAAACTAATCCATGCTGCAACGTACAGGATGACTGACTACTATAGTGATAGAGTCCATGCCGCAACATACAGAATGACTGACTGCTATAGTGATAGAGTCCCTGCGGCAACGTACAGGATGGCTGATTAGTGATAGAGTCCCTGCAGCAACGTACAGGATGACTGACTGCTATAGTGATAGAGTCCCTGCGGCAACATACAGGATGACTGACTATTATAGTGATAGAGTCCATGCCGCAACATACAGGATGACTGACTACTATAGTGATAGAGTCCCTGCCACAGCATACAGGATGACTGACTACTATAGTGATAGACTCCTTGTCACAGCATGCAGCATGACTGACTACTATAGTCATAGAGTCCATGCCACAACATGCAGGATGAATGACTATTATAGCCATAGAGCCCATGCCGCCCCATAAAGGATGACCAACTGCTAAAGTAATAGAGTCCATACCGCAACATACTGGATGAATGACTACTATAGTGATAGAGTCCCTGTCGCAGCATGCAGGATGACTGACTACTGTAGTGATAGAGTCCCTGCCACAACATAAAGGATGACTGACTAATATAGTGATAGAGTGGTTGTCACAGCATGCAAGATGACTGATTACTAAAGTAATAGAGTCCCTGCCACAATATACAGGATGAATGAGTACTATAGTGATAGAGTCCTTGTCACAGCCTGAAGGATGACTGACTGCTATAGTGATAGTCATTGTCACAACATGCAGGATGACTGACTATTATACTGATAGAGTCCATGTCACAGCATGCAGGATAACTGACTTCTATAGTGATAGAGTCTATTAGAAATTAAGTCTCTAGTTGGCAGAGGTATGCACCCTGTCCAAGTAGGGACCACCATCCTAGTCAGGGTAAGTCAGACACACACTTTAAATTAACCTGTGCTCACCCTCTGGTAGCTTGTCACAGAGCAATCATGCTTAACTTAAGTAGAACCGGAGTTATACATTTTTAAAGAATAAACCAAAAATAGTGCTTAAAAGCCAATAGGGCTAAAAATGTTCTTGAGGTCGTGCTAGACCAGGGTAAATCCAAAGTTCAGGCCGACCACGATGGAGGGCAGGCTGGCTACATGACTCAGGTAGGTTCCGCAGACAAAGTGCCTTGGATGGAGCAAGCCTCGATGTGAGGAGCTGAGGAGGCACCGCGCCGCCATCGATCTCATGATGGAGACGAAGCGTTGGCACCAATCCACACAGTCGATGAAGGCTTCGGCACCAAACCCCCTTACGATGCAGGCGCTGAGCCGATGTCAAGCCGCGCTGTCCATCGGTGTCGAGCCGTGCAGTCCATCGAGGCGATGTCGTCAATCTGCTCCTGCGTCAGCGTCAAAGGGCAACGTGTCAGCTCCGATCGGCGCAAAGTCGCGGATGCGCCACCGTCAATATAGAAAAAGCTGCAAAACCCACTTTTGAAGGCCCAGGACTGGATTGGCATCTCAGACAGGGTAGGGCTCACAGATGGCAGAGTCCAGCAGCAACAGCAAGGCTGTAGGAAGCCTTTGATGGCCCTGAGACTTCAGGAACAGGAGGCAAGCCAACAAGCCTTGGAGTCACTCTGGGTTCAATTGAGATGGGTCCAGTCCTTGTCCTTAGCAGGGCAGAGATTGGCATGCAGCAGGGCAGCTCAGCGAAGCAGAGCAGCAGTTCCTTCCTAACAGTCAGACAAACTGAGTGGCAATCTTTGTAGCACAGCAGTCTTTACCCCTTGCAGAGTTCTTCACAGGTCCAGTAGTGTACTGTCTTGGTAGGGTCAGAGCACCAGTACTTATACCCAAATGTGCCTTTGAAGTACGGGTGACTTCAAAGTAAGCCCTTGAAGTGCACAGGTCCCCTTTCCTCCCAGCCCTGTCTGTCAGGCTAGCTGTGGGGGGTAATCAGCCCTTTGTAAGGGACACATGACACTGCCTATTCAGATGTAAGTGTCATCTCCCTCTCCCCCTTCCTGCCCAGGACGAGCTATCAAAATGCAGATTAGCTCTCTGTCACCCTCAATCTTCCTGTGTTTGTGGCTGACTAGAGGGAATGCACAAGGTGTAGCTGTCACCCACCCCAGACGTGTATTGGAGACCGGCTGCAAGGCACACAGAGCAGTAAGAGCAGAGGAATTTCCACTTTCTAAAAGTGGCATTTCTAAAATAGTAATGTTAAATCTAACTTTACCAGTAAAGAAGATGTATCATTACCATTCCAAAGATATCAAACATGATGCAGCTTCTCATTTCCAACCAGGAATTACAGCTTAAAAGTGTTTGAAGGAATTCCCAATGCTAGCCTATGAGAAGAGCAGGCCTCACAGTAGTGAAAAACAAATTGAGCTGTTTGTCACTACCAGGACATGTAAAACTTACAAGTGTCCTACCTTTTAGTTACACAGCACCCTGCCCTTAGGGCTACCTAGGGCTACCTAGGGCCTACCTTACGCTGACCTATGCGTATTAAAGGGGAGTTTAAGGCTTGGCAAGTGCTTTTAAAGGCCAAGTCGACGTGGCAGTAAACTGCACACACAGGCCTTGCAGTGGCAGGCCTGAGACAGGTTTGAAAGACTAGGGGGAGGTGTTGTGATTATTTTTAAAGCTAAGTATCAGTGCAAAATGAACAATCTCCTTATTCCTGAATGTGAGTCTATCCTGTTCACCCTGGGCCTAACAAACAATTTCACACTGTCTGGTGCACTGATTTATCGCACTCCAGGGCTGGCAGATAACTGGTGCTCCCATATCCTAGGAGCCCTCTCCCCTTTTACGTTGAAGTATGCCAATTTTATTGTGGTAGGCGATTTTAACATTCATTTTGATATTGCATCTTATAAATTAGCCTCCATGTTGGAGGATTTTAGAGCTATGAATATTCATCTTATAAATAGTCTCCCTACGCATGTCGCAGGACATTTGCTTGACCCACTGTTCTCCAACTTGAAGGATATTCTGACAGAATTTCCAATTTCTTAATTATGGTCAGACCATCGAGCCGTTCCTTTCACTATCTCAATTTCCGCTTTGCCTAGAGCTCAGACGCAGAGGCCAGTTTCCTTCTCTAGGTAGTGGTTGAAGTTTAACATTTCTACTCTAAACTCTATGCCTCGTATCACACGTGTTACCCACTACCAATCTCTTCCGCCCGGTCCATGGTTTAATGATGCCCTGCGCGAATACAAATGGAATTGTAAGCATTTAGAAAGAGTTTGGCACGAGTCTTATCAGTCAAATGATAAACTGAGCCATAAATCGGCACAAAAAATCTATCGCAAAAACTGTCGAACTGCTAGATCCCAAAATTCTCTTCCAAGTGGTAAAAACCTTATCAGATCCTACTTGCGTCTCTCCACCTTTATCTCTCTCTCAGATCCAGTATGACGAATTAGCTGGTTTCTTCCCGAAAATGGTGGTAGACATTCAAGCCTCTTTTCTAGCATTGCCTGACTATAATGACGCAACACTGGAAACAGAGAACATTACTACTGAGACGACGTCCGTCCACTTTCAAAAGGCTACAAGGGAGAAAGCTTCCTTGGCTCTACCACACCTTCCCTTTTAAAAACTTTCTTGCCACTGGACCTCCCAACTTTTACCATGCTTCTTAACTCGGGTAAATCAGAATCACCACTAAACCCTCTCTCTCCTTCGATTCTCGTCAAGTTATGCCCACAACTTTTGGAACTAATCACCCTGAACTCCTCACTTATGGAAGGGCAAGTTACAATAGCATGGAGTCATGCAATGGCCACTATTAAAAAAACGAATCTGGACCTTCTAAACTGGTCCAATTATCGGCCAATCTCACTTTTGCATATATTAGCTAAAACTCTTGAAAAACAAGTAAATCGGCAACTCACTACCTTCACTGAGTCAAATGGTTTGCTTCATCCTACTCAGTCAGGCTTTAGGGCCGGCTATGGTGTGGAAATGTGTAATATTTTACTTAGCATAAGCTACAGCCATTTTGGCTGTGGTGTCCATTTCGTTTCCTTCGTAATTCTTCCGTCCTCTGCTGCTCGTCTTTTTCACTCTGCTTGTGTTATCTATTTTAGTGACTTCCTGACTCAGCTAAAGCAATGTACGTGCTGAGGGTTTGTAGCTGCCAGTGCACCTGGTCTCAGATGTTAACTGTCGACCATTTGCTGCTGCCATAAGCATTCCTGCTCCCCCTCCCACTTTGCTGACCACGTAGTTATTCATCTGCCCTTGTTTGCTGATAACTATTTCTAAAACTTGTTCTTCCTATTTCTGTTCACATGCTTACAGTGCAGAAAACTGGTATAAAAGGGAAGATGGTTTGTGAATTCAGTGTACTACCTCCTGCAGCACTTGAGAGTGTTGTGTGGATGTGGTCCCACTCATGAGTGATTAATAAACTTGTTATTTATTCCAACTCCAGTGCCGATCTCTATTTTGTTGGTCTTTTGACCCGTGGACAAGAGGGTGACCCTGCACCAGTGTACCCCTAAAAAGGTACATTTCCACAGTTGGCGCCCGCAGGTGGGGCCCCATCGGAGACGCAGCCGTTCAAAGGCGTGGTCTTGACGGAGGATCGAAATATTACTGAGGAGGCGCCCTGCATGAGGAGACTCTTGTCTTTGCAGACCGAAGTGACTTTTCCGGTTTTCCCGATTTGACACTCCGGGTGGTGGCCGGTCTCGACTGGGGTTTTCTTTGGCGTAATTTTGCAGTGACCATTAGGTCGACCAGAGATCGGCAGGTGGGAGTTGGAGACTTCTGTTTGGTAAGGTCTCTGAAGCGGCACTCTTGATTTATTTGGCCTAGGTCTTTTGGTTTGGATTTGTTATTCACTTTTTGCAAAAATTGAAGGCAGATAATGTGGAGATCTTTCTCCTTTTGGAAGATGTATTAATACTCTGCACTTTATGTCCTCGGCATTGCCAGTAATTATAGTCATTTACATAGTAGGTGTCTTAGGCGCTCAACAGGAAGCATTATTTGAACACTGGTGGAAAATGCAAAATACTGCTTGTTTTAAAATACCACCCATCTCATAAGTGAACTTCCCTTGCATCGGAAAAACCCCCAAAAAACACTCCGCTGGATTAAAACCAGCAGTAAATGCATTACTGTCAGTCTGACCATAGCATTAAAATAAGACGGTTTAAAACGACAGTATGGAGAATCGAAAATAAGTTCAGCTCTGAGCAAATCTTAAACTGGGTAAAACCGTAACGCGACGCCTATACCTGAAGAGTGGTCTAGGTATGGTAACAACACACTCTAGTGATGACAAATTTTGCCACAATTCCTGTCACTGCCCTTTTAATTGCTACTATTTAATGTTAGCCTGTGGCATTTTCTGCTGTGGTAAAAAGTTACGACAAAGGTATATATACTTCTTTTATTGCAGAACATTTGAATTTTCTCTGTGATATTTCTACCACTAACAGTAATAGCATACTAATGGTTGTAAGAAATACCAATGACTCCAAAATTACCACCATGTTTAGTGGTAATCTCTGAGGAGTAATCATTTAACACTTGTAGCATTTCTACAGACTAAGGCCCCTGGTAGCTAATACATGTAGGACTTATATTGTTTTTCAGGCCCTTGAAAATGAATTCACCTATCACATGCAGGAGAGCAGTACTGAAATAGCGCATGTGTGTTGTTCAGCAGTGGTAATGCTTCATTTGCTATTTTTGGTGTTGCATGACTGCGATTTGTGTTTATACGCCTCGAGAGCATCGGATCGCTTGGAAAAATGATGTTGTCACAAGTCTCAAGGATAGTCATTTCACTACTGTGAAAGTGTAAAATAATGTTACTGGGAAGATGTTAATTGAGGCACAGGCGGCGAGGCGAAAAAAAAAAAACCTCATTAGCAAATGACCGCTCGGGAAGGGGCAGGGCAAAGCCCGGAGATCAGAGAACAGACATGGCTGGCGACTTTGTTCCTTCACATAAAGATACACTAAACACCGTCAAAGACACTGCATAGGGTGGGCTCCTGCACCATGTTACACAAAAACTTAGGAAAGAGGCCTTGCATCCTTAGTAGAAAGACATGCTTAGTGTCTGGGTTGATTTAGTGCTTTGAAGCCATGGACCAAAGATTCAGGCACCCTTTCTGAAAGGGCAGTTGATGAATCGGCCTCACGCTGTCACTAACAAGAAGGGTCGGCAAACGGGCCATGTTTGATCGGATTTTGAAGAGAGGTGGGCTGGTCAATAGTCAATACAGCCGGGCTTTGCACTTTTGAAGCACGAGGGTCAGGACAACTCAAGGCAGCGACGCTAAGAACATAGGATGGTAGTGGTCGTTACTGCACATATTGGAATTTTCAGCACCACTTTATTTACTGCTCGCCATGCAATTTTCCCCCGGTAAATGTTGTCATGGTCAAACCTGCCATAATTTGCTTTGTGAAAATGTGCAATGAACGCATGCACGTGAAACTCGGTGTTGTGAGCATCAAGTTCTACATGTCATGCCCCATTTTCCAATTAAAAGCTGCTAACAGGATGTATTTACCACAACTGGTAAAAATACCTCACTCCCATCCGATTCATTTGTAATAAAGGGATAAGTCGGTCTTTCTATGCTTGGGGCTCTAATAAAATTGCAGTCCTACTTCTATGTTTATACTATGTCTCGTTTTTTGCTTTACTCCAGACTTCAGAGGAATTTAATTTATGGTAGCTAGTTAGGGATTATTACTATTTCTGGTGTAGTTGAATAGACTTCTGCGACCAGATACTCCTGAGCAATGTGAAGAAGGTACACTGTTATTGTTATCATTTCTTGCATCACATAATCACAAAGTCTCTAGAAAGAAATTGCAATTTTGTAGACAGCAGGTTACCTATTTAGGTCACCTCCTGTCTAAGGGGGGACGTGCACTCACATCAGATCGCATTCAGACTATTTTAGATACTCCTGTGCCCCGTACTCAGAAGGATGTCCGTGCACTGATTGGCCTCACTTCTTTTTGTAGGCAGTGGATCCCCAGTTTTTCGCACATTATTAAACCTTTGTTGGCCCTTTTGACTAAAGACACTCCGATGCCCCTCCCATGGACTGCTGAGTGCCAGAGCGCCTTCCAACAGTTATGCCAAACCCTTTTTTCTGCACCAGTATTAGGTACCCCAGACATGTTGATGAGTGACTATTTGTCCCAGTTAACTGATAGCTTGTCTTCTATTTATCAGCAGGTGCGGGAAGCTCTTCCTTCGTGAGCCCTGCTGTGCTGACAGATCATTGCGACATTTTGGTCACCAAGACAGGATGAGCTGCGTCACCTGAAGGGCCTGAGGAAGTCTTCCTGGACCACACGATCCCTGGTACATCCAGATATCTGCTTCGATCCAGGAAGAAAGACATTTCATCGCAGAAAGAGACTGTTTGAGCCACTGTCCTGGGTGGTTAAAGACTGACTACAAAGGGGGGTAGCCTATTAGTGACTACTCGTCTCAATGTTAGTGAAGAAACCAACGCCTGCCCAGGACCTTAGGGCATCATCTATTGTTGTTTGCCGATGAAAATGAGCTCGCCTAAGAAGAAGGAGATCGCTGCGACAACGTGCAACGGCTGTACAATCTGCATCCTTGGTCTGACTTTGACTGCTGCCATCATCGCGACTGTAATGTGGGTAGTGGAGGAAGTAATGCCTGGAGCCTCCTTACCTAACATTACTGTTACATCACTTGCTGCAAAAAAAAGCACCATCATTTTGATTTGCCGCAACATAAACAGGAATAGTGGCAAAATCTGAGAAACAATTCATTTCTTCAAATGTTGCATCAGACACACCAGCTAAGCAATGCTACTAACTGTTGGGTTTGTGGCAAGATTCCTCCTCATCAGAACATAAAAGGAATCCCGTTGTCACCGCTGCCATTCTCTCACAATGGTTCATGCCCAGCTTGGTTCAAACTTCTATATGCCTCTAAAGTATTCAATCTCTCAGAAACATGGGATGTGGGTGACCTCAACGCCAAACTGAACAAAGTCTGTTACCCCAATGAAGAAGGGGACCCGCAAGCCAAAGGAACTGCATGGGAAATGGAGGAGTATCGCAAAGGAGATTCCTCCACAAGCTATGTTTTCCCCAACACTCGAACGGCCAAGGGTAACGGGCCTCCTGTTATCGTTGTTACCAGAGCTCGAGCATATCTTTGTGTGAGCAGTTTTGGCAGTATCCCAGTGGGAAAAAGTGACTGTACTACAGTATTGAACATTACTGGAACGAACAATAGCAGTTTTCTGTCTTCACACAATACTTATTTCATTTGTGGGAGTAAAGGCTACTATCATCTACCAATTAGATGATCCGGAATATGCTATGTGTCCTTCTTGCTTCCTCCTGTGTTCCTAGCACCTGCATCTTATCATAAAGATCAAAGACTGTTTAATGACATTTCCTTGAATCGATTTAAAAGAACTATAAATAATGATGAAGTGGATCAAACTGACACTGCATTACAGCAATATGTTGACTTTAATTTGGGACTCTTTTTCTTTGTTGGTGCGGCTTTAAATAGTAGGAAGATCAGACGCTTGACCCGTGTAGTAGTTGCTGTGTATTTATCCCTGACCACGCCCCTTCTGTTTATGATGCTATTTCCAAAATGCATAAAATAGCTACTGAGATACATCAAGACTCAGAAACATGGACTGGGGCTGGATGGTTCTGGAACATATTTTCTGTATGAGGTCTGAAAATATTGTCGGCCTTATTCATAATTATTGCAATTCTCTTCTCTTGTTGTTTATGTATCCAATGCGGGCCAATGCTTTGTTCCCTCTGTATTTCCACTTGACCTACTTGTCTACCATCAAAAACGAATGTCCAAAATGTAAATGCCCGTTTAGCAATAGACCGAGAAGTTAGCGACATGATGCTAATTGATATACATGATATTTATCGTACCCCTTTTAAAGCATAAGAAAAATGTCTTAGCTTATGCTAAAAGGGTCGTCTGTGGAAATGTGTAATATTTTACTTAGCATAAGCTACAGCCAGTTTGGCTGTGGTGTCCATTTCGTTTCCTTCGTAATTATTCCGTCCTCTGCTGCTCGTCTTTTTCACTCTGCTTGTGTTATCTATTTTAGTGACTTCCTGACTCAGCTGAAGCAATGTACGTGCTGAGGGTTTGTAGCTGCCAGTGCACCTGGTCTCAGATGTTAACTGTCGACCCTTTGCTGCTGCCATAAGCATTCCTGCTCCCCCTCCCACTTTGCTGACCACGTAGTTATTCATCTGCCCTTGTTTGCTGATAACTATTTCTAAAACTTGTTCTTCCTATTTCTGTTCACATGCTTACAGTGCAGAAAACTGGTATAAACGGGAAGATGGTTTGTGAATTCAGTGTACTACCTCCTGTAGCACTTGAGAGTGTTGTGTGGACGTGGTCCCACTCATGAGTGATTAATAAACTTGTTATTTATTCCAACTCCAGTGCCGATCTCTATTTTGTTGGTCTTTTGACCCGTGGACAAGAGGGTGACCCTGCACCAGTGTACCCCTAAAAAGGTACATTTCCACAATGGTACAGAGTCTGCCCTACTTGGTGTCACCGAACAACTAAGGCTCCAGCTGGGTTCCGATATATTTTCTGTTTTCGATATAGGGATCTTGATAAAAATCGATTGTTTTTTAACAACGATATTTGTGTTCTTGATATTTGTGGTTTTACTAGGTAAGTATAGGAAGTCGATATTTTTGTGTTTCGATATTGCATGCATCGATATTATGTCAGCGATCCAGAGAAGGCCTATGGCATGATTAAACAAGCTTGGACTGCTAGGGTGCTAAGTTCAGGTCTTAGTTGGTACCATAATCTGTATGGAGTTCAGACATCATTAAATAACTTACTTAGACGAGTATTGGGAGGACGCACTCCATAAGAGGTTCTCTTTGGAGCTCCTATGTATGTGCCTGGCTTAGATAATTCTGGGAAGGTGGCGGATGAAGATAAATTTGACTTGGAGAAACGTTTGAATGTTTACAGAGTATCCAAGTCAGAGACAAGCTGTCAAATACAAACCACTCTGATGCCACCACATGTGAAGAGATGGTTATCATTGCTGCTGACGGGTGGATTCCCAAAGTTTGGGAACCTCGTTCGGGAGAAAATCCATGACAAGTAAGTGTAGGAAGCTGGGTTTCTGTTGCAGTAACCCCCCCACTTTTTGCCAGACTACTGATGCACTTTGACTTGATGTGTCCTGGGTCCCTGCCAATCAGGTTCCCAGGGCCTGGGTTCTTTCTCCAAAACTGTACCTTCTACCCCCAATTGGCACATCTCTGGCCACATGTCAGTCCCTTGTAAAAGGTACCATGGGTACCAAGGGCACTATGGCCAGGGAAGGCCTCTAAGGGCTGCAGCAGTTATTGTGCCACCCTTAGAGGCCCTGTACCTTTACACACACACACACTGCCATTGCAGGCTGCGTGTTTTGGTGCAGAACAAAGTGAAGAGTCGACCTGGCACACATCCTTGTGTGCCATGCCTACAACCCACTGCCCTGGCATAGATCAGTCACCCCTCTAGCTGGGTGCACTATACCAGTGGTGAGGGTACAGGTGCATGAGCCCTGTACCGCTACGGTGTCTAAGTCCATTCTTAGACATTGTAAGTGCAGTGCTGCCATTAAGAGTATATGGTGCTGGGAGTTTGTCATTACGAACTCCACAGTACCATAATGGCTGCACTGAAAATTGAGAAGTTTGATATCAAACTTCTCAGCACATTAAACCCCCACTGATGCCAGTGTGGGATTTGATGAAAAATGCACTCAGAGGGCATCTTAGAGATACCCCGTGAAAAACGACCAGCCTCTGGTGGGTTCCCTGACTAGTACACACCAGCCTGCCACACCGAGACATGTTTCTGGACCCCGGGGGTGGGAGCCTTCGCTCCCTGAGCCCAGAAACAAAGCCTTTCCTGGGCGGAGGTGTTCACACCTCCCCCAGGCCAGGAAGAGCCATCTATGGCAGGGGAGTTTCAAAGGCCTTGCACAGCTTTGTAATGCGACCCCCAGCCTCTCCTGCTATCAGGAGCAGGGCCCCTTCCTGTCTCCCCTCCTTTTCGACGGGAACACAGGCAGGAAAAATTAGCCAGCCCAGAAGGTTTGCCCACCCCTGCCAACCCCACCCCTCAGGTGGGGGAGGCGAGGTGAAGCCCACTCTTCAGTGCCTGCCATCTTGCAGATGGCAGGCACTCCCCAATCAGGATTAGGGATTGTGCTCCCCCCCCCACGTGGGGTGAGCACACCAAGGGTGTAGTCACCCTAAGATCAGTAGACGTTGGCTACTGACCTAGAGACCCCTAAAACACCCCCTAAATATAGTATTTGGGGGGCAGCCCTGACCAAGAACTCAGACAAGAAACCAGAAGAAGAAAAGAAGAAGAAGGACCGAACAACCGTGCCGAAGCTAACAAGAGGAGGACGCCTACTGACTTGGCCCCAGCCCTACCGGCCTGTCCCCACCTCGAACCTGCAGAAGCGAAACTCCGGTGTGTCCTGCAGCCAGCAGCCTCAAGAACCCTGAGGACCTGCACTGCCTTCAAAAGAAAAGACTCTGTCTCCTGTGAACACCGGATTTGTTCACCAACAGACTCCAGGTCCGGCAAAGTCCGCGAGTCTGCACCACTCTGCACCCGACGCCCACGGCCCGAGTGGCCCAACACCAAGAAGAGGTCTCCCCGGCGAGCCTGATCGAGATCCGGTGACCCCTGACCTGCCTCAAGCCTCCAGCCGACGCCTGCAGCCTCAAACCGGAAGGTCCCCCCAACCGTGACCAGGAGCTGGTAAGAAGATCCGACCCTAAAAGGCACCCCTGCACCCGACGCCCCACAGCCTTGGGTGGACCAACCGACGGTGCCTAACCAACCCCCAGCATTCCAACTTACCTCTCCAAGTGGTGGTCACACCCAGAAGACCTTCGTCCCCGAGCCTGCAGTGTGTTTGCAAACCGGAGACTCCCCATTGAAAGCTACAGGGCGCCCGACGCCAAAACAGCACTCTGCACCCGGCCGCCCCAGTGCTGCTGAGAGTGCACCTTTTGTGCTGGCTTGAACCCCCATTTGCCCTGAGCTTAAGTTCAGGAGCTTTGCTCCCACAACCCAGTGGCCTGCTCGTAAGCAGCCACCAACGGAGGCCCCTATCCCCCTTTGGATAACATTGAGCCTCAGCACTCTGCACCCGGCCGCCCTAGTGCCGCTGAGGGTGTAACAAGAGTGCATCCTTGACCCTGGGGGACCCCTGAGTCTACCCCCAGAATACCAACTCCCACAACCGAATACTTACCTTTGAACCGATAACCGTATTTTCAGCCATAGGATAACATTGACTGTTTTTCTGTGAAAAGTTTCTAAGTGTGGAGTTGGAAAATCTAAGAAACCCTTTAAAACTGTAACTAAATAACAAAAACGCTTTTACTTACCTGTTTACAGGAAATGTCCCAGTGCAGTATCCAGGTATTCTGCACTGTGTAAGAAAAGTAATCTGTAAAGTAATCTACTTGACATTCTACTAAAAAGCCAATACAAAGTATATGTACAGTATTTCAAAAGCATTGCATTACTAGTAGCTCTACTGTAATCAAATCAAAGTGCATTTACAATTGCAATTCAAACTGTTTACAAACTGCATTACTACTGTAAAGTACTTATCACTTACCTGTGCCAGGCTTGCTTAATACCTAAAAATACCTAAAAGAATATTTTTATACAAAACCAATTGGTCTGAAGTTCAATCTTTGAGTGTGTGATATAATTTGCTGATTGAGTGTGTACAACAAATGCTTAACACTGTCCTCTGATACTGCCTTACTGCTCGACCACACTACCATAGAGAGTGAGGTGCTATCTACTTTACCTCTGCCTACCTTTGGAGTTCCACTGGATTCTGTGCACACTATACCTCACTTTGGTATAGTATATACAGAGCCAGCTGCCTACAGTAAGCCTTTGAACCAGCCTACAGACCTCCTGTCAATGTTCTTTGGGTCAAAGGCAACAGAACTGTTATTCTGCCTCCTCTGCCTGGATAAAGCAGAAACAGACAAGTGTCTATTGACCACGTTAAAAAACACTATGGGCCAGATGCATCAAGGCAAAAAACGGTCGCAAACGGGCATATTCGCAGAATCTGCCCCTTTGCGACCGGTATTTTTGCATTTGGGATGCATCATCCCAAATGCAAAAATCGCAATTTAAGGAATCGCAAAAATTGTGATTACTTAAATTGCGATTGCATTTAAGGAATCGCAAATTGCGACTCCTTAAATACAATGCATGAAGCAAATTGAATTAGCGATTTCGCTATTAGGGGTCGCAAATTACCGTCAAATGAAACTGGACGGTAATTTGCGAAAACTTTGAAAAATGCACTAAAGTGCATTTTTCAAAGTTACATGTTACACACACACATGCCCTTGGGGCATGTGTGTGTGCAACATGTGGTCACATGGCAATTTCAGGGGTGCAACAGGGTGTCCTTTTGGCACCCTTGAAATTGCATGCGCAATTTGCGAGTACCTATTTGGTACTCGCAAATTGCGCATGCAATTTCCATTGATTCCTATGGGCCTCCAGGCCCATAGGAATGAATGGGTAGCAATTCCTTAATTGCGACTCGCAATTTGCGAGTCGCAATTAAGGAATGTTTAGGAATCGCAAAATCTTTTGCGATTCCTACATGCATAGGTAATTGCGATTCTTTAAAAATCGCAATTAAAGAATCGCAATTGCCTATCTTGATGCATGTGCACCCATGTGCCCAGTCCTCTACAGCTGGCTGGCCACAGCAGACAACAAGAAGGATTCAGAGTAGTGCCTTCCAGCCCCTCCCTACTCTGAATACCCTACTCCCCGAACAAAGCAGTGTAGTGTTGTGTGTGTTAGAGATAGTGGGACCCCTCTGGTCCCTGACAGACTCCGTAGAATAGTGATGGAACTGATTGGGAGTGGTTAAGAGACTTCATGACGTAGTACGGGCAGTTAACAGTTACACTCTGAAGAATAGAGACATGTAATACCGAGCTCTGTGTGTGGCATGATCATTTACATGTACTCAGGCTAGGGAGCACGCTACAACTAACGACGATATAGGGGATTAAGTAAACCCTGCAACCCGAAGAACCGTGAGTGCTCTCCGGAGAGTTTGCCGTGGTCCAGCAAACTGCTCCTGCATGCCACGTGTGCCTCAATCGAAGTGAAAATCAGTGGTTGGCATATGTGGAGTCAAAGCACCAGTGGAAGGCCTGTAAAGAAAGAAAAGGCCTTACGGAAAGTTTGTTTGTCGTCGGCTAGAAATTTGCTGGTAAAGTCGAGATTAGAGATACTGCGCCACAGCTAAACACAGAGCCGTCATTCCTACAGTACGACAATGCTAAAGGCAGTGACAACCTAGTACAGAGAAGCGCCAAAGGTAGTGATCGCTGAGTGCAAGGTAGTGCTAAAAGCGGAAACCTTTCTGACACAAAAAAACGCTAATAGCAGTGACAACCAGGTACGGAAAGTGCAACGAGCGGTGACTGCCAGGTGCAAGAGAATGCTGTGAGTAGAAGCCGAAAAATGCAGAGAAACTAGGCACAATGCAAAGCGGTGAGAGTGGTGAAGACCCAATGCAAGAAATAAAGCTGCTACTCACCGCCAAAGCGGAAGACAGCGCCTCACAACCAGAGAGTGGGTATTGACTAACCAAATGTGAGCACATGGCTAGTGCTTAAGAAGGTGCCGGTCCAAGTGGGCAGCCGATGCTGCCGGACCAGGCTCCGCTCTCGATTATGATGCTGCTGCAGTCCTAAAACCACCGCATCCGTCCGATACTGCCATAAAGCAGAATATTGGTGACAGATGACTGCCTGGATCGAATCATTCGTTGAGTTCATTGATGCACTGGAAGAAGCAAATGACAAAAAGATCATTAAATATCTAAAGAATTTGGCGGGTGAAGGAGTAAAAGAAGTGATAAAGAAAGTACCACGTGGTGATAAAGTGAGGTACCGTCAAATCAATGAAGCATCGAACACCAAGTTCAATCCAATGGCAGATGTGAACTATGAAAGGTTAATTTTCAGAGTTCACCATGAAGAGGCAATGCGTCTCAGAGTAATAGATGGTTGTTTCTCTGATTCCTTCAGATGATGAATGCTGAAAGAGAAACTCAGCTTGCTTGAGAAGAGAGAAGAGCTGACGGACAAGCCGCTAATATGGAGGCAGGAACGGCCCAAAATGAATCTGCGCTGAGTGTGAAGAGTAAGCCGACACACAAGGTAGAAGGCCACAAAGTAATGTCTCCAAAGAAAAAGAAGTTGTTTTCGATGTGGACTCTCCTTTCCTCTTGAAGGTAGATGTCCCACCATTGGACAGATATGCAAAGGCTGTGGGAAAGAGAACCATTTTGTAACGGTTCGCAAAGCAAGGGAAAGATCAAGTGCATCAGGTCGAGAAAACAAAATGGATGCCAGAAAGTTCCAGAGACGTTCCAACCACACCCACAAGGCCAACCGGCGACATCAGTTGAGGCAAGTAGAAACTGAACAACATTGATTGTCATCAAATTCCTTGTCTAAAAGTTTGTCACCATCATTGTCAAGCGACAGTGATGAAGGTGGGTGTGCGATGTCAATGTCGACAACGGGACAACGTGCACTTATAGGGTTAGCCTCTAGCAAGGAAGAATAACAGTCGAAGTGAAATTGACAAGTGAAAGTATGAAATTCATTTGAACACCGACCCAAAATCATACCGAAAGTGAATAGGTGCTCCATACCTTTTATCATAGACAGTGGTGCGTTGATAAACATTATGTCTCTATTGCCCAGTTTAACCCAGTCAAAAACAAATTGTATATGTGGGCTGCTTCAACACAGCTGCAAAGTCAAAGGTCACTCATAGCAACTGTGAAGCATAAAAATACGGATGTACAAGCACCAATTCAAGTTGTTTCATGGACTAGAAAGACTTAAGACAATGAAAGTCCACCTTCACATGAATGAGGACATCCATCCTGTTGGTCAACAACATCGTCGAATTGTGTTTCATTTACAGGAGGCTGTTGAGAAAGAACTTGAGACACTATTAAAGCATGACATCATTGAGCGATCCACTGACCCGATGCCATGGGTATCACCCATAGTGGTAGTGCTGAAGAAGGATAGTGGAGGAGCCGTGTGCATCTGCGTTGATATGCGCCAAGCTAACAAAGTGATTGAAAGAGAATGATATCCAGGTCTGCACATTGCTGACACGATTACGCAGCTGAATGGAGCCAAAGTCTTTTCCGGCCTTGATGTGAGCAGAAGATATCACCAACTCGAACTGGAAGAAAATTGCAAGTACATTACTACCTTTTCGACTCATGTTGGTTTGTTTGGGTATAAAAGACTACGTTTCGGAGAGTCATCAACTGCAGAGCTCTATCTGGATGTCATTCATCGCATAATAAAGCCAGTCACAAATGCTTTCATAAACAGTGATGACATATTGGTTATTGGGGCCACACTAAAGGAACATGATAAAGCTCTTACACAAAAATGTTGTATTCTTGCTGATGCAGATCTCACTTTAAATGCAGCAAAGTGTGAGTTTCATAAAACAAAACTCAAGTTATTTTGGTCATATCTTTTCTGATGGAGGAATGACTCCAGATGCAAATAAAGTGCAAGCTTTGTCATCCACTTCTCTTCCACAAGATGTAACGATGCTGTGATCCTTCCTTGGTATGGTCAGTTACTGTTCAAGGAATATAGTGACTTTGCCACCGTAAGTGTCCCATTGAGAGACTTAATGAAATGAAATGTTCCATTTTGATGGTCACGTGAATGTGAACAAAGCTTCAAGAAAATCAAACATGTGATTGAAAATGCCACTGAAATGGCATACTTCGGTCCGAAACTAAAAACTGAGATTGCTGTTAATGCCAGTCCAATGGGGTAGGCGCCATACTTGCCCAGCACAACGGACATCCTAATGCACCAAGACACATCGTGGCTTATGCTGGCAGGAAAACGCAAGTCCCCTGCACACGCTGAAAGTATATATACAATTAGCAATAATATAAACACCAATCGTCTTCTTCAGTTCCGTGGTTATTTTATTTCCTTTTCTCCTGTGGATGGTGTCTTTATACACCTCAGTCAGTTTCTTGCGTTCCTAGCCAACACGTGTTTCGTCGCTTTACAAGGGATGAACCCGCGACTTCTTCAGGGCTATTCAATGTCTTGTGGATCCCTTAATTCTGGTGATACTTTCGACCCGAAAGAACCTCAAGCTTCTTCTTTTCTTATATTTTAAATAGTAATCATGTCTTGCCATCCAAATATGAGCTTCCAAACTTTGTGGCCACACACAGCGTACTCGCGGATTGTGGGAGCATTCTCTAAGCCGAGAATCGTGCCGGATTGGGCAACAGATTGAAACTCCACAAATTTTGGAAGCTCATATGAATGGCTAATGTTCATTGCAGTTCCATACTATACTATGAAATTCCACCTGATGCAACGTCATTTGAACTGGTGCCCTTTCGAGAGCCTCGAGAGACCATCAATTTTGAAAATGACCCTGGGTATTTCACAGAAGACCTTTCAACCCCTTCTACAGTCACTCATCGCAAGATACTGCTTCATGCCTGTTAGTGGTATCGTGAAACGTATTTGATTCCTCCATAGTCCTATGCCTGGATCATTTTGGGAACTTTTCTTCTCATGTGGTTGTTAATGATACTCAGCATTCTGCTAGTACTGACTGGACACCACGTCACTGCAAGAACAATTGCCTCGCTTGTGGTTCATGAACTGCAACCATACAGAGTCTGAAGAGGTCTCGATGTTGCGAACATTACAGCTTATCCTGTGTCCGAGGGAGTAACCTGGGAAAAGGTTCCATATCAGATTTTGGGGCCCACTGAGACATTGCTATTGCCTTATGCCATAAAAGTTTAATAGAATGATGGTTTAATACCCGGTTCTATTTCAGATGATTTGGACATTGGGACTGTTGAAAGAATGTTGTCTGATTTACAGTCAAATGCTACTTTGAATAATGAAGATTAAAGCAAATTGCAAAGATATGTATTATTATCATCATTATGTACATTGTTTCATACATAGGACTAGTTATCCTAGATAAATTCACAATTACGCACAGTGGGAACATTGTGAGGCTCCACCTCCTGAAATCCATTCTGATTTCTTAAAGAAATCCCTTACTTTCAGGGTGCTGACAGGTTACACCCTTCGTTCTTCTATTTTACAAAGAAGCCACAGCAGCTTCTGAAAAACCTAATCACTACTAACAAGCTGATTTACTCCACTGAGTTTAGTAAAAACCTGGCTATTCAAGGATATGAGTATTAGAAAGCAAACGTTGATGAAAAAAGCATTTGGGGAACCACATTTTGGCAGATCCAAGGCAAAGAAGCTTTATTTCGAGCCTGTATAATACTGAAATAAATTATCTTTATAAACAAAACTATCCAGCAGACTACTTGTCTGGGATTAGAAAAAATGAAAGATTTAAAGAAACCTTCTATTTCAAAAGTAAACCTGACCATGTTCAGTAATCAGCAATTTCAAATGAATATGTCTGAATCAGACATAAGTTATATAATATGAAATGGAACCTGTAAATCCACCCAATTTCCTGTTAAAGTTTTGGCCTTGTGGCCTTCTAATTCTGATACCTGCATGCTGCATTTCCTTTCCAACACTCTCAGACCTCAAATTAATTGTCCTGATCCAAGGTATAATACACAAACATCTGTAGTAGTTACCACATACAGTGTAGGTAAGCTATGCCAACGATGGCTAAAACACTCTAGATGTGAAAGAATACTTTTCCTCCATTAATGAAAGCATGGATTGTTCTGATTTTCCTCTGGGACCAAGTCCTAAAAGAGATAAAAGATTCCTTGCCACAGGAATATATGCAATTTATAATTAATTAAGTAAATATTCGGAGAAAAATGCTGAAGAAAGAATTAGGCAAATAGATCAAGAAAACATGCAAGCAGTTTTAAAGTTATCGACAGTGGAATGCACACGCTATCTAAAAGAGTGTACTCATTATATCACATTTTTCCCCAGCCCGAGACATCATGAAAGGAGATCTGAATGTATTTGAACACTGGCAGGCTCAATTAAGAGCAATTATATAACTAAATTGGTTACTAGAAACCATTAGACCTTGGCAACTTGTCAATGAAGCAGCCCTGTTTGAACCATATAATTTGATACTCAAACAAAGGAATCTATATACACCCATGTAAGTATAGAACAAGTTGAAGACGCACCATTTACAGTCAGTGACACTCCACATATTACCTGGCTAATACACTGTATTATTTCATTACTCATTACAACCTTTCATTTTCACGACTTTCAAAAATATAAATCTATGAGCTGGTATGAAACTATGCACAATTCCCAATTGTTCCATTCTTGGAAGTTTCCTTTCTCCCACATCTGTTTAAATGAAAATGAAGCCGACTTTGTGTACATTAGTACTGCAAATTGTAGAAATCCCCTTGGACACTCCCTTCTGTGTGACACCATATCATTGCATTGAACGTGTAGTGCTTTGATGCCAGAGTTAGGCTGTGTTGTATCTGTTGCCCATTTGCATCCATTCTCACACATCATGAACTTCGGAATAACGTCTCTCATTTATTTTTAACAAATGTTACGTGCTGTGGGTTGGAACCCGGCCAGCCATACCTGATAACGGTTTGTGAAACAATACAGTGTTATAGAAGGACCTGTGCCTCCATTTAGAAATATCATTAGGAGCATACCTTGGCCTAGTATAAGCATGAAACCTATGCGCTTTGATGATTTAAACAAATTATTGTTTGTTCTGTTACAAAAAGAATTCCCTTTGACTTCTGCAGTTGAAATTTGTAATCTGCAGACAGCCAGGACCTCTTCAGAAATTGAGAAGCTGTTACACACGGAAAACCTGACGCGTTTTGCAGAGATCACACAAACAATACTTCATTTGTCTGCGACAACTGGTGTTGCACATCTATTTAAGAACATTGGCTCTGGTCTGGTGACTGGATCTAAAACAGTATATCGACTGATTCCGTCTTTTTTCATTCTCTGTTCACCAGCCTTTATGGAGGATTTCCAATCATCAACTGCTAATCGGCTGTGGTATCATCATCTTTCTCCTGTTACGACAAGGAAATCAACACCACGGAGTACGCGTATCCAGCTGAACAAAGATGCAAAGAGACTCTAGCACGTTATTTGGGACATGCTTAGCTGTCTTAACTCAGCGAGCACTGGATGCTCACAGTTCACATAATGGATGTTACACAAGTAAAAACTGTGTTCTGGTGCATAAACTGTTTGACTGAAATCATCTTGGACTTACATCTGGAGCGGCCCCCAGTGGCTTTTCTCGATATGGAAGCAGTTATTCAACCTCTGCATGAGCACCCTGAAACAATGCAGCGTAATGCATCTGTCCCTTTTCCTGGATACTATCTATGACAGAGCAATATCATCGGTGACACTTTTCAACGCAGCTCTTGATGAATGGCTTGACTTACTGTTATCTTTCGAGCCCCCAGGAGAGGAGCCGCAACCTCCATTGAGTGCCCAAGACGAGCAACCAATTGCTGGTCCCTCAAATACACCAAACATTGACTATGATCATGCTCTGTATGGTGTTCGTAAAGATCACACGTACGCTACATGTGCACCAGATGATGTCGACATGTCGTCCAATGAGGATTGAACTCTAAACGTGAGTCGCCCAAAGAACAACAATATGCCGTTGCCATATATACCAGAAAAGCCTGTATATTTTATGAACTAAAGAAAAAAAGTTTTTTAATGACTCTTAAATGTTGATTTTTTATACCTTTTTTATATTTGTTTATTGTTTTCTTACATAACATAACCATCAAACCTCAACATCATGCACCATTGCACCCCATACATCCCTCAACCACCCCCTGGCCTTTCGCATCTAGCAAGTTGGTGAAGCATTCAATCTTACAAATGCGTACTCTTTCCTCACTAGTGATTCTAGCTTATAACCCCGCGTGTCCGGTCTCCTAACAAGCTGAACCCAACTGAGCGTTTGTCCCTTCATCCCTAAGCCCTCAACAGAATTTGTAAGTGTGTCTCTGTCTAAGCCCTCATGCAAGACCCAGCTGCCCCAGAATTTTTCAAATTTCTGATGGCACCCTCGTCCCTAGTATACCTCCCTTTCCACCAGTTTGCAGTGATCCATGTCTGTTTCCCTGCCGTGGTACATGGGGGGGGGGGAACCCACTACCCCACTTTTGGGCTATGTCCCTCTTCGCCACCATGCAGCCTAGGTTCACTAGAATCTTCTGGTACATGGTCATATCCGTTGGCCCCCATGTGCCCAGTATCACCACATTGGGCTGTAACTCCAGTGGCACCCCAGTGGCTTCCTCCAATGAACCCCGTACCCCCTCCCAGAAGTCCCGCAGACGGGGACATCTCCATAGTGTATGTAATAGTGTGCCCTCTATCCCACAGCCCTGGAGACAGTCCGCAATCTTCGCCTTGCTAATTCTGTGCAGTAAGGGTCTCGTATAGTATGTGCGGTGGCGGATTTTAAGTTGAATTAAGCGGTAACTTGCCTTTATCGCTGCCCCTGCGGGGTACCTCAGTGCCATCTGCCAGTCTTCTTCATCTGTTCCCCCAGGTCCTGCTCCCATCTATTCTGCAGTCATAGAAGGTGGGCTTGTGTATTCCTCATTATAGTACCATACGTCCATGAGATCAGCTTTCTCTCCACCCGGCCATCCAGCAGTCTTCCTTCTAATGGGAGTCTTCCTGGGTCTCCTCCTCCCGCGACACACATTCCCTAAGGGCTTGTCTTAACCAGTGCTTAATTTGAGCTGTTGGTTTCCGGTGCTCAGCAAAACAAGAGTTTTTTTATTAATCAAATAGACATTAAAACTACTAATGCCTGCCTACCAAGCCATTCTTATAGCTTTGGAGGGCCTCAAACAGTCTGAATTGTTACACTTGTCGCAGTGTGATGGCTAGTAGTTGCATATGTACTGTCATTGGCAGTGCTGGCAGTGGCAATGGGTGGTACAAGCTTGGGTGGTCTCCTGACGAGGGCCCTGGCACTTATTTTTTTACGAATGAATCACTGGTCTTAACTGACCATATCTTAGCCCTTGCAGCTCTGACATCTGGTATTCCTTTCTCAGATAGTCGAATGACACTACTCCATTGGCATCCCAAACATCCGCCAATGTGGAGATGCGTATGTAATCCCAGCCTCAGAAGCCCGTCAATGCCGCCACCGCAGCAGCGGCCGGCTCAGGTAAGCGCGGTGGGACGGGGCAGGTCGCAGCAGGGGGTGAAGCCGATGTAATAGGTATTATTTATTTATACCTATTCCGCTGTCTGTCGACTTCCCCCCCTCCCACCCTGCCTCACCGTGTTTACCTGTGCCGGCCGCCACTGCGCCACTGGTCTCAATTTGGATCCTTCCCACAACTGAGTTTTCGGTGTCAATCTAGTGCCCCACCTCATCTCCCAGGTCAGTCTCTTCCAGACGTTAACTACTGTCCTAGTGCCAGGCCTGCCCCTGGATCTAGTCTACCCCCATTCAGTGCATGCAAGTAGCTCTGCTCGCCCATACCTAACTTGTCCTGACAGAAAGCGTGATCCTCCCAGTCCACATAAGCCAATTCACTACGCCCACCTGTGATGTCTCATAATATTTTCGGATGCATGGGAGGGCAATATCCCCCTCGTATTTGGATCTTTGGAGGACCTTCAAGGCAATGCATGGTTGTCCCCCCGCCCAGAGAAGCGTTTTCACCTGTTCGTCCATTTTGGCAAACAGAGAGTCCGGAATCTTAAACAAACTGTTCTGAAGGACATACAGCAGACTAGGGAGGGCCACCATCTTAAACATTGTTGCAGTTCCCAGTAGCGAGAGGGGCAATGTTTGCCAGTGTTTGACGTCCCTGTTAGAAATGGGATTTTTGGTAGGCTAGGGCATGTGCCAAAGCCAGGCAGAAACCACCACTCTAGTCAGGATAAGGGAGTTACACTCCTAAAATAACCCCTGCTCACCCCCTTGGTAGCTTGGCACGAGCAGTCATGCTTATCTTAGAGGCAGTGTGTAAAGCATTTGCACATAACCAACAGTAATACAGTGTAAGCACTACAAAAGGACACCACACCAGTTTAGAAAAATATCCAATATTTTTATACACGTAAGACAAGACCAAAAACTCCACAATACAGTACTTAAAAATCTTCAGTTATCAAAATATGCTTGAAAAACAGTTCCTTGATGTTGATAGCTCCATCCGGGGCTATCACGGCGTCGTGAACAAACAAATCCAAACAGTTCTGGATGACCGCAGCGTCGCGGGCCAGCTACGGTGTCGGGAAGACCCGCAAACAGTACCTTTGAGAAATGCAGGGCGTCGGCGACCTCTCGTTGAGCTTCCGAGAGCATGGCGTCCGCAGGCGTCGGTTCCGGAGGTCGGTGCAGGAGTCGTCGGGGCCCTTGAAGTCACACGCGTTGCAGATCGAACTCCTCTCTGTTGCAGTCAGGAGCGCTGGCGTCGGCAAGCATCGGATGCTGCGGTGAGAAGTGCAGCAGTGCGGCGGGTGGTGCCCTCAGGTCGCGGTGCGAGCAGTGGCTCGGTGGCGGCATCAGATGATGTCGTCGGTGAGACCAGGGTCGCGGTGCGAAGTGAATGCGGTGCTCGTCGCGGTGCTGGCAGGTCGCGGTGCAAGCAGCGTCGTCGTCGTTGCTGAAGCGCTGTCGTCTGCTGATGAACTGGAGTCGATGGCGCCGGCTTCGGTAGGCCAAGGCTGCGGTGCGGGATGAGGGCGGTGCATCGTGTAACTTTACGAGCGGTGCCCTCGAACCACGGTGCAAGCAGCGGCGTCGATTTCGGCGTGGAGCGGCGTCGTCTGGGATACCAAGGCGTCGTCGTGAAGCGAGGCGGTGCGGAGTGCGGTGCCCACAGGTCGCGGTGCGAGCAGCGGCTCGGTGGCGGCGTCAACAGGCGTCGTCGGTGAGACCAGGGTCGCGGTGCAGCGTTGCGGCGGTGCCCTCTGCGGTGACTTCAGGACACGGAGTCTGCAGCGGCGTCGTAGACGGCGTCGGGTTGCTTTTTCTTCTGTCGCAGCACAAAACACACAGTCCCCAGTGCTGAGGGCAGAAGAGCTTGAAGTCTTTGCTGTGCCTAAGACTTCTTGAACAGGGGGCAAGCTCTACCTCAAGCCCTTGGAGAAACTCACAAAAGTAGATTGCAGAAAGTTCAGTCCAGTCCTTTCACTGCCCAAGACAGAAGCAGCCACTGCAGGCCAACACAGCAAAGCACACAGCAAAGTGGTAGTTCCTCCTCACAGCTTCTCCAGCTCTTCTTCTTGGCAGTCTTCTTGGTCCAAAAGAGTTCTAAAGTTCAGGGGTCTGGGCCCCAATATTTATATACCAAAATCCTTTGATCTCTTAGGCAGAGAGTGTCTGTGCCAAGCCAGAACCAGTTCTGCCTTCTCTGGTGTGACTTCCTGGCAGGAGGTGGAGACGGCATTGTCAGAGGCAGACCAGGCCCTTTGAGGTGCAAGGAAATCTCCTCCCCCTTCCCCAATTGCAGCCCAGGTCTATTCAGCCCTTTCCTGACCCACCTAGACTATCTGGAGCCACTCCTGCTCCCAGCCTTCTGTGATCCAAAACCCAGACAGGCAATCCACATTCCAGCAGAGGCACACGGGGTGACTGAGCAAGAAAATACCTACTTTCTAAAAGTGGTATTTTCAAACACAGAATGTAAAAATCACCTTCACTAAAAGATGCATCTTTAGATTCTGAGTTCAGGCATACTAAACTTTATTTTCCTACCTAATTCCCCGGGCCAGTTATGTTTATAAGATGTTATAAACAAACTCCCCATTTTGTCATATGGGGAACAGGTAGCCTTGCAATAGTGAAACACGAAATTTGCCGTAATTCACTATCAGGACATGCCACACACACCAGGGCATGTCCTACCTTTTTTTTTTTATATTTCTTTATTGGCATTTTGTAATAACAAACATACAAAACAATTTGGAGGTCAGTTGCTCCATATCACCCCATGAAGTGACTTTGTGCAAATTAACGTAGTATTACTTTAGAAGCCGATTGTCCTGCTTGTCTTGGAACGTTTCTGTAAATAACAGCCAAAGCATATTAGACATTGTGGATACGTGATAATGTTGGTATGTACAAAACATTTCCTATTTTAAGTGCAAATGGCATATGTCCTAACAAGAAATAACATTCATCAGTGTTAACTAGAGGTAACAGGTTGGGCAAGTCTAGATCAGGTTGGGGACCCAGCACATCCTACAACTGTTATAATGCGGTTAACTGTTGTGCAGCAGGTGTGTTTGGGTGGTCCGGCTCAGCCTGTTGACGTGTGCGGGCCCACTCCAAGAAGGGGCCCCATATGTCGCGTGGCCGGGATGCCGACGGCATCTGCTCCCAGAAGGTTGATAACTGTTCCTGGCTAAATGTAACATCACAAATCCAATCTTTCATAGTCGGGGACCCTCTCCTCCCCCAATGTATAGCAACTCTGTGCTTGGCTAGCAATAAGAAGAGGACGTGCAACTTCCGGAATCCCGGCGGTGTCTCCTTTACATATCCCAATAGCCCCAGCAGGGGGTCTGGGTCGCACTCCGTGCCCAAAATGTCGTGTATAGTCTTAAAAACTGTAGTCCAAAAATCAGCTAGTTTGGGACAGAACCATGCCATGTGTGAGAACGTTGCTGGATCGAATCCACAACTCCAGCAGCCGGCATCGTCCCTAAGTCCCATGCGGTGCAGCCGAGACGGAGTTCTATAAAATCTATGTATAAATTTGAAATGAATGAGGCGTAATTTATAGTTTGGGGATAGTGCCGTGAGCTGGTTGCAACAAAATGACCACTGTTCCTCGGAGAGCTCCGTGTGCAGGTCGGCATTCCAAGCTTGAAAGGCCTTGGGCGTCAACAAAGGGGCCGTATTTTGCATGTTATTGTAGAGTCTGGTGATGAGTCTGTGAGGTGAGGCAGCTTTAAGGACACTTTCAAGCGCTAGCAGTGTGGGGGGTGGACTCTGGAATGTGTTGTGTAATGTTCTGCACGTGGCCTTGAGTTTATGATAAAAAAATTGTTCCGAAAATGGGACTGGACGGCCCTCTTCTGGCTCAGGGGGAGCTTTAAAAGTCTCCCCCCGGGTATAGGTCAGCGAATGTGTGCAGTCCCATTCGAAGAGCAAGTGCCCTACTTGTTCCCTCACCCATGGTTGGTAACATCGGGTTGTGTGCTAAGGGGACCGAAGGGGCATACAGGAGTTTATAATGCGCTCTTTCCCGTAGTTTGTCCCATGCCCACCTCAGTGTCTCCACAGTGTCTATTTCCCCACGAGGGCGCCTATGCGGCTGGTATAATGCCACCTGAAGTGGGACCGGCGCCGCCACATCCAGCTCCACAGCAGTGTGCGGCTGAAAGGGGGTCGGGTGTACCCAGAAGTGCAGAAATTGCGCCTGAGCACAAAGGGCATATAATTGGATATCTGGGGCGCCCATTCCTCCCTGAGATAGGGGCAGAGTCAACAGTTCCCATGAAATCCGCGCTTGTCTGCCCGCCCATATCATGGATATCAATAAGGAGCGAACTGAGTTAAAGAAGTGTTGCGTGACTGGGTTGGGATATTGACAAACAAGTACAACAGTTTAGGTAGGATCACCATTTTTGCAATCGCTATTCTCCCCGCTAGGGAGAGCGGAAGATTGGCCCATGCAGTCACCTTCTCTTCTAGCCATGCAATAGTTCGCCCGAAGTTCATGTCCTAAATTTCCTGTGTGTTTCTACTTAGCCAGATTCCTAAATATTTAACTGGCTCATCTGCCCATTTCAATGGGTATTCAAGAGGAAAAGGCACTGTGGCGTCGGTCAGGGGGAACACTATGGACTTAGACCAGTTAATCATGGGCATGTCCTACCTTTCACATACACTGCACCCTGCCCACAGGGGTACCTTGGGCCTAGCTTAGGGGTGGCTGACATGTAAGAAAAGGGAAGGTTAGAGACTGGCAAGTGTGTGCACTGGCCAAGTCGACATGGCAGTTACAAACTGCGCGCAGACTCTGCAATGGCAGGTCTGAGTTACCTTTTCAGGTCTACTCACGTGGGTGGCACAATCAGTGCTGCAGGCCCACTAGTAGCATTTGATTTACAGGCCCTGGCACACTCAGTGCACTTTACTAGGGACTAACAAATAAATCAAATATCCAATCATGGAAACACCAATCCATAACACAATTTACAGAGAGCATATGCACTTTAGTGCTGATTAGCAGTGGTAAAGTGCCCAGAGTCCTAAAACCAACACAAACAGGTCAGGAAAAAGTAGGAGGAAGAGGCAAAAAGTTTGGGGATAACCCTGCAAAAAGGGCCATTTCCAACAGTCCCGTTTTAGCCTCTTCAGCATGGGTCCCAGATTAGATTCGTAGTGCGAATAGGAATCCTGAGTTATCCAAATCCCAAGGTATTAAAGCACTTTGTTTCCACTCTGAGTGGCAAGGGCAACACACCAATGGGTTTCCAGTTGTCATGAATTGATTTCTCTCAATTTATGGCAAAGCCAGCATGCGGACCAAATATGCGAAAGATATTGTGCAGTCGGGTCATTGTTTGGTCCGGTTTAGTTAAGTACAGCAAAATATCATCTGGGTAGAGCGACATACGCTCTTCCCAGCCAATGGCATGTGGCCAACCCCATATATGTGCGTCTATGCGCACCCATGCCACCAATACTTCGATCGCCAGTGCGAACGGAACCGGCAAAAGTGGGCATCCCTGTCTCGTGCCTCTCTGTACCCGAAACTCCAGAGAGGTGTGGCAGTTCATCTTCACTCTGGCCTTCGGCCTGTCATAAAGCAGCGTGACCCACTTAATGTATTTCGGGCCGAAGCTCATCTTGGCCAAGACCCCAAAAAGATAAGGCCATTCCACAGAGTCAAAGGCCTTGTTAGCATTGAGCGAGGCAATAATTCAGTCCCCCCTCGAAGCCGCAGCCAAATTGTTATGCAGTCTCTGCAGGTTCAGTCTGGTCAAACGACCCGGCATGAACCCAGCTTGGTCTGGGTGCACTAAGTCAGTTAACACTGCCCGTAGCGAAGCTGCCAGGTTCTGTACCAGGATTTTAATATCGGCATTGAGCCATGAAATCGGCCGATAAGACTCACACCGATCACGGGGCTTCCCTGCCTTCGGAATCATAATGACTGTCGCCGTTTGCATATCCTCCGGCAATTCTCCTGCCTCAAATGCCACCATATAGGCAGCATAAAGAGGCTCCACTGTGCTCTTAGCCAGCTTACGGAACAGCTCAACCGGTAAACCATTGTGGCCCAGCGTCTTTCCCGTCTGCATCTGCCCCATAGCCAGTGACACTTCCTCAACCGAGATATCCGCCTCTAGGTCTCTCGCCTGCTGTGGTGCAAGACGCCTCGCCAGACTGTCCTCGACAAAGGCCAGTAACTTCTCCTCAGTAACCTGCAGTTGTGCTGCAGAACGATTCCATATAGTCCGCAAAGACTTCAGCTATATGCTTGCTATCTCTCACTGTTTACCCTGACTCTACCAGGAGTCCCCGCACATACATTCCTTCCCTTTCCTTGCTACCTATCCATGGCAATAGTTTGCCAGCTATACTACCAGCTTCGGATAGACATTTTTGCTTTGCCAAGTAAGTTGTTTTTAACCTCCTGTCTAGCAATAGTGAGGTACTCAGCCCTTTTCAGGTCGATGTAATTTTTCAAGTGTGGTGTTGGGGAGGTTACATAGTTCCTTTCTAGCTGCGTCAGTTCCCCTTCCAAAGTGGTCCTCCTACTGAGTCTTTCCCCTCTGTCACCTATCTCTCCAGTAATGATCACTCCCCGGATCATGGCTTTGTATGCTTCCTACAGCATGGCTGGACTCTGCACTGTGCCCTTGTTCTCCTTGAAGTGGAGCTCACTGGCCTTGTCCAGTCGCTTGACCTCTTGCCTGTTCAAGCGACGCCAAGTCTCCATCCTTCAGGTCCCCCATTCCCTACATTTACCTGTGCTCACAGTCACACGCAAAGGCGAGTGATCACTAAGGCAGTCAGTCCTCCCAGGGTTCTGGAGGTCGCTGGCTGCAGGATAAGGTGACTTTTGGCGCAGGATCTCTGGATACTGCAGACGGGCCGGTAGGGCTGGGGCCAAGTCAGGTGTTCTCTGCAGTCTCCTCTGCTGGGCATCTTCTTTCGTCCTTCTTCTTCGTAGGTTGCAGGAATCTGTCTTCTTGGTTCAGGGCTGCCTCCTAAATACTGTTTTTAGGGGGCGTTTTAGGGGTCTCTTCCTTTTTATAAACGTAATCATCAAGGGCCAGATGTACGACCGTTTTTTGCTGTAACAAACGGGAAATCGGCCCGTTTGCGACCGCAAAAAAAGGTCCTGGCATGTACAAATGCTATTTGCGAGTCGGTGACTCACAAAATAGCATTTGCGACTCTCGCTATTAGGAAGGGGCGTCCCTTCCTATTAGCGAGCCACATTGGAATGTATCATTGTTTTGAATCCGCATTTGAGGCCGGAAAACACTCGCAGTTTACCACTGTAAGAAGCTGGCCTGGTATATGATGTCCACTAATGTAAGTGGGCATCTTGCACCAGTTCAGACAACCCTTATGGTGATTTAAGAGGTCTCAGACAACCTTAGAAAGCTATCCAAGTGGTAGCTGTGGAGAGCAGCCTTCAGGCTTAGTCTTGAAGGAGTGTAAAGCAGCTTGTTTTACCAGAATGCAATCTTATAGTATAGAGTAAATGAAAAGAGAACCACACATAGTATTTATAAAAATATGTATTTATTATATAACACTATCTAGTACGGTACAATATCTCCCGCATGGAGATAGACACAAAGCACACAATACTTTAGCAAAGAAATCACAGTAAATAGCACTAATACACAGTCGGCCCAAGGGGGAGACCAAACCATATACTAAGAAAGTGGTATAAGAACCACGACTCGAGTCGGGACGAAGTCGAGAGGACGTAAAATTGCTGGGACCCCAAGGAACCACCCAAGGTGAGTAAATAGGGACCCCACGGAGGACGGGTGCAGTGTGGGAACACGACTGCGTGCTCCGTACAACTCTATGTGAAAGTCGCGGTTGGAGTTTTAAAGATTAGGGACCCTTCACAGTGGACCCTGAAGAAAACCCGCCGAAGACAGAAGGTTGGAGAGCCACTGCACCCGTGGATACCATGGTACCCACGTTACCTATCCCAGGGAAGCCGGGTGCATAGGTGTGAAGTGGCGTCGGAAACCGCTGTCGAACCCAATGGAGGACTTCAGGAAAGTGCCGCTGCAGGAAGAGGAGAAAGTGTCCGGAAGAATCCAAATGTGGTTTCTCGAAGAGGAGTACCTGAAAGCAGAGGGGACAGTGTCTATGTCACTCAGGGGTGACCAGGAGACTTGGAAGACAGATGCCCTCCGATGTCGGGTGCTTCAGAAAAGATGACGGTGACCTTGACTCTGCAGCTGTGAGGACCAGGCAACTCTGAGGATGACCAGGACCCGGATACGAGCTGTCCCACGAAGGATGTCGAGTGCTGAGGGGTCAGTGTCCGGCGGGAGCACCAACAAGCCTTGGCAAAGGCAACCCATGCAGGAAGTCAGGAAGGTGCACGGTTGGGACCAGCAAGGTCCAGGAGACTCACCACAAGCAGGGGAGTCAGGGCAGGCCCCGAGCAATCAGGGGAGCCCAAGGAAAACAAAGGTGACCCTCAAATGGACCCATAGGCCAAAGGCACAGGAGTCGCAAGAGGACCTCAAGCAGCTCATCAAAAGAGGCAGGCCACGAAGCACACGATGCGGTGTGGCCAAAGATTCTGGTGACTGGAGGTGCTCGAGGTTGGGGCTACTTGGAGCCCGAAGCTCTTCTTGCAAAGATGTCAACAAGCCTTTGCAACTGCAAAGAGGATGTGGTACCCAGGGGTTCAGTTATTGCAACCCCCACAAGGACTACTGGCCTCAAACTCGGTAAGAGGGGAAAGCAGGCCTCGGGAGCTGAGAAAAACTACCACCTGTGTTGCAGAGACTACGGAGTCCGGAGGAGCTTGGGATCTGCAGACTGGTCGACTCAGTTGCAGTGCCTGCAAATGCAGGGGAGTGACTCCTTCACTCCAAGGGAGATTACTTCGGTTGTCCTTGTTGCTTCACCTTGTTGCCTTGGAAGGTTCCTGTATGATGCACAGGCACAGACGATGCAGCAGACTGGAAGGGAGACGAAGTCAGGCCCAAACGAAGTCCAGAGTGCCCAGACGGTAGAAGTGCAGTGGTTTCAGTTCTGAATCTTAACCCACGACAAATCTAGGGATCTACACCCCGATAAGCCCTTAAGCACCCTAGGGAAAAGGTTGGAAAGATTCAGGGGACCCTCCCAGGGGAGGGTCTGGACAGGGGGGAGGTTACTCCCATGTCCTTTGTCCAGTTTCGTGCCAGAGCGGGAGCCAACGGCTCCCAGGACTGGTTTGAACTGGACTATGCACAGGGACACCAAATGTGCCCCTCATGCAGACTTTCTGGCGCTGGCAAGCGCGGCCACCCAGCCCTAATACACTAACTCCTGTCTGGGAGGTGGTCACACCTCCCTGTGACAGGATGCCTATTGTTCTGTCTTCCCCTGCTCGAGCTTGGCTCAGCAGCAGGAGGGCAGAAATGTGTCTCTGGTCGGCAGCAACCATTTGTGTTGTCCGGGACTAGAAGGCTGGTACCGGGAATACTGAGAGCCTAACGGAGGGCTCTTCCAGTGCTTGGAATCATACCGCCCACACCGTTTACAGTGTGGGGTATGATTCCAACATGTTTGATACCAAACATGATAGGATTCGTTGCAGCAGTTTTCGAGACAGTCATCGCGCAATTACGCGGTGCCTCTCTATATAGTATATGGCTGCTTCACTGACAACCCGGGAGAATGGACTCCGTAGGCTGCAGGAGTGTCCTGCTCATGCAGGGGCACCCTCTCACTCAGAACCAAGCACCCTGCCCTCAGGATTGTTAAGGCCTGCTATAGGGGTGGCTTATAGGTTTTAAGTGCAGTGACCCTTAGATATAGTAAACCTATATCTTTAGTAAGTGGTGCATGCACCAACTTACACAGGCTGCAATGGCAGGCCTGTAGTTCCATTTTGAATGGTCTCTCAGGGGTGGCATAATACATGCTTCAGCCCGTGGGAGAACTCTGGGGTACCTATGCCCTGGGCACATGGGTACCATATACTAGGGTCTGACAAGGATACACCAGTATCCAATCTGGGATGTACCTAAGTCCATAACACAACAGTTTAAGGAGAAAGCACATAGAATGGGGTCCTGATTAGCAGGATCCCAGTCAGACTAGTCAAAAACAGCATCACATCAAGCAAAAAGTGGGGGTAACCATAAGAAGCGGATCCTACTTTCCTACAACCACCTACTTCAAGTAGGTGGTAAGCTACTCGCATACGGGAAGAGGTCCCCAGGGGACCCCTCCCCTTTTGTGAGTGGATGCAAAAATATTTTTTAAGAGCAGGCAGTGGTCCTAGGGACCACTGCCTGCCCTTAAAAAATGAAACAGAAACGTTTCATTTTTCTTTTTTAATGCATCCCGTTTTCCTGTAAGGAAAACGGGTTGCATTTAAAAAAAAAAAAATGCTTTAATTAAAAAAGCAGCCACAGACATGGTGGTCTGCTGACCCCAGCAGGCCACCATCCCTGGGAGTGCTAGCCATTCCTAATGGGGTCGCAAATTGCACTTGCCTCATAAATATTATTAATTAGGCATGCAATTTGTGACCCCATTAGGAATCGCAAACAGTGTCTGAGACACTGTTGTACATTACAATTTGCGAGGCGCAAATTGCGAGTCGCAAAACGATGCAATTTGCGACTTGCAAATTGGTAGGGTCGTACATCTGGCCTTAAGTCCCTGTTGAAATTACCACTAAAATCTATTGTATTCCATTTTCAATCAATAGAAATAGATGGAGCCAACTGCAACAGGCAATTGTGAAGAGAGAGAGTGTGTGTGTGTGTGGGGGCGTGCGTTTGCGTTCATGTGTGCGTGCAAGCATGTGTGCTTGCCTGTGTGCGTGCATCTGTGTGTGTGCATGCATGTGTTGTGTGTGACTGTGTGGGTGCGCGTGTGTATATAAATAAAAATACAGTTATCAGACCTCCTTTGGGAGGCCATGCACAGGGTGACTCGCCCTCAACAATTGCGTTGAGCTCATTTGTCTCTGATGTCTCAGGGTCCTCCTGCTGAGGCTCTGCAGCATGGGCCGAATACAAATGGTAGTGCTGGCGAGCAGTCACAGGCTTCTCAGTGGGGTAGCGTGAGGGGTTTGGACTCAGCATTCAACAAACAAGCATTGGTATAATAAATTAATGTCCAAAGAGTGCTTGGACTTTAATGCATGCTAGAACTAAATGCTACACGTAGGAGAATGCACACAATGCAGTTGAGTGTCTTGGTGCTAGAGGAGGTCAGGGCCGCTTCCCACTATTGACCCTGGTCTCCCCTTTATGTACCGGACAAGTCCCTACCTGGGTCTGGTTAGACTCAGGTGTAGAGTACACCAGTACCCTTTTGTTACTGCACCATTCTTTCTAACACAGCTCCCTTGTTCTCCCCCGAGGCCCTAGTAGAGCTCTTCTCAGGCAGCCGCCTGGCTCCTCTGATGCTCGCTCTCTCACCCTCTTCTGGCTCAGTGCAAGCCTGCAGTTCCTCTTGGCTTCCTCAGTGGTTGTGTCCGGGTGCTGCTCAGGTGAGTGCTAGATCTCCTGACTTGTCTGGTGGGTGTTCAATGCAGCTGCACTAGGACTGTTCGGTCCAAATCGGTGCAGCCACGCATCAACGGGCTCTACCAGATGTTTAGGTCCTGCACACGCCTCCCTGGTTGGATGGTGGATCACGGCTATAGCCATGCTGAGGTCTTCAGCCACTGAGCAGTTCCTGGTCACACTGCCTCTGGGTGCAGTGGCTTCAGTCCAAACTGTAGTGCAGCAGCTCAGGTCGCACCACAACTTTACAAACTGGCTCAGCAGCTCAGATCATGATACAACTTCACAGATGAGGCTTAGAGGCTGAGGTCATGCTGCAAATTCACTGATCAGGCACACCGGCTCAGGTGATGCAGCAACTTCACGATTCCCACGAGGAATTGCACTGGAGAATCTGAGGTCAGCTGGCAAAAGGGCATACAGCTCGCTCTCCAAGGTCATCCACTGCACCGAGGTCACGCTGCACCTTGCTCCTCCTGGACAGTCACTCCTCCTTTAGGGTTGGAATGCTAATTTTCTCTCTGTCAGCAGGCAGGCTGAGTTCTAGGCACTTAAGACAGATAATCAACTCTTGTAGCAAGGGGTGTTGTTTCATGTTGATTTTTATAGCGCACAAATCGCCCAAGAGGGTATCCAGGTGCTTGGGCAGGTGTGTAGGTGTGAGGTCTCCAAGGTGCTTATGTGAAGAGCCAGATCTTCAGCTTTTTGTGGAACTCAAGAAGTGAGGAGGTGGCTCTGATGTGCTGAGGGATGTTGTTCCATGTCTTGGGTGCGATGTAGGAGAATGAGCGACCTCCAGTTTTGCTTTTATAGATGCGGGGAGTGTGTGCGAATGAGAGTGAGGCAGAGCGTAGGTGGGTGGTGGGTTGGTGAAAGTGTATATGGCTGTTCAGGTATTCTGGTCCTGTGGTGTGTAGGGCTTTGTATGTGTGTGTGAGAAGTTTGAATTGGCTGCGCTTGTCAATAGGGAGCCAGTGAAGTTTCCTGAGGTGTGTGATGTGGGTGTGGCATGGGAGGTCATGTATGAGTCTTGCAGCTGCGTTCTGGATGATCTTGTGTCTGTGTAGGAGTTGTTTGGAGATTTCGGTGTAGAGAGTGTTGCCGTAGTCCAGCCAGCTGGTGATGAGTGCTTGTGTGATGGTCTGGCTGGTGTTCTGAGGCAACCATTTGAAGATCTTTCGCAGCATGCGTAGGATGTGGAAGCAGGAGGTGCATACTGAGTTGACTTGAGCCGTCAAGTTGAGCTTGTCATCTAGGATGATCCTGCATGGTCTGTGGGTGTTGGTCCTAGCTCCGACAGCCACCGAAGACCAGTAATTCCGTCTTGTCATAGTTGAGCTTCAGGCAGTTGGTTCACATCCATTCTGCTACCATGGTCATGCAGTTGGTGAGTTGGTTCTGGTGGTGGTTGTCTTGTCCGTTAGGGAGAGAATGAGTTTGGTGCTATCGGCGTACAAGATGACGGTGATGTCTTGTGATCAGATGATGTTGGCGAGCGGTGTCATGTATATGTGAAAAGGGTGGGGCTGAGGGACGATCCCTGTGGGACTCCGCATATCAGTTTCCTGGTCTCTAATGTGAAGGGCGGCAGCCTGACCCTTTGGGTTCTTGCCCTGAGGAAGGAACAGATCAATTTGAGAGTAGACCCTTCTATGCCAATCTTGTGGAGTCTTCAGATGAGGGTGTTGTGGGAGACAGTGTCAAAGGCCGCGGACGGGTCAAGCAGGATGAGGGCTGCTGTTTCTTCTCGGTCCATAATGTTTCGAATGTTGTCAGTGGCTGCGATGAGTGCTGTTTTGGGGCTGTGGTTCTTTCTGAATCCTGATTGTGTTTTGTCTAGAAGATGATGAAGTTTGCGGTGGGTTGTGAGTTGCTTGTTAATGGCCTTCTCAATCACTTTGGCTGGGTATGGGAGCTGGAAAATGGGTCAGACGTTGCTCAGTTGATTCGGGTCAGCTGTGGGCTTCTTGAGGAGGGCCTTGATTTCTGCAAGTTTCCATTCATCTGGGAAAGTGGTGGACATGATGGAGGTGTTGATGATGTGGGACAGGGTGGTTCTGGTTGATGATGTTCCCAGGTTATAGATGTGGTGGGGGCCTGGGTCCGTTGGGGCCCTTGAGTGGATGGTCCGCATGATTGCCGCAGTGTCATTTCTGGTGAGGGTTGTCCATTCGGTCAGGCGGCCGTCTTGGTTGGTGGTGGGAGGGTTAGCGATGATTCCTCTGGGGGTGGGTTGGTTTGCGAAGTTGCTGTAGATGTTTGTGATTTTGCTGGGAAAGAAGTTGGATAGGTTGTTGGAGAGTTGGTGGGAGGCAGCAATGTTGTCGACAATGGATGACAGCGAGGTGAAATCCTTGACGATTGAGAAGATCTCCTTGCAGCTGTTGGAGTTTCCTTCAATGTGGTCCACTAGTGCTTTTTTCTTGGTGTCCCTAATTTGCTGGTGATAGCACCTGAGTGCACCCTTGTAGGTAGCTCTGTTGGTGGTGATGTGGCTGGCTCTCCATTTCCTTTCTAGCTGTTTACTGTGTCGATTGGTGTCTCAAAGGTCTTCTGTGTACCAGCTGGCCTGCTTGTTCGATCTACTGTGTTTGTTGGGTTTGATGGGTGCGAGGGAGTCCATGCAGTTCTTGTACCAGTTGTTGATGTCCTTGACGAAGTTGTCTGTGGAGCTAGGGTGATCAGAGCAGAGGGCGCTGAGCCAGTCTGCTTCTGTGATTTTACCCCAGCTGTGGTTTGGAGTGCTGAACCTGGTAGGGGTGTTGACTTGAGTTGTGTTGATTTGGAAGTGGATGATGGAATGGTCGGTCCATGTGAGCGGTGTGTTGAAGATGTATTTGATCCTGTTGCTTGTGGTGAAAATTGAGGTCACAGAGTACAATGTAGGCTCTGGAGTCGATGGTGAGCGGAGCGACAAAGTCGGCGATGAGGTTGGTAAAGATGGCTCGTGGTCCGGGTGGTCGGTAGGCGAGGGTTCCATTCAGGGCAAATTTTTGGGAGATTTGCAGCTTGAAGTGCAGGTGTTCCATGAATGGGGTGGCGTTCTCTGTGGATGTTGTGCATTTGATGGATTCCTTGTAGATGACTCAGGTGGAGCTGGACTCAGGTAATGTCCCCTCGCCTCTGAGAAGCTGACTGTCAGGGAGACACAAACTCTAGTTTCACAGCAGTCTTATGAGCCCTCTGTGTAGCACTCCCTTCCTGGGTCCCACTTTTATGCAGTCAAAGCAGACAGGAGCTGTTGATCAACCATCTGCATTTTCATAACCAGTTTGTGATGGTTTTCATCTCCAAGCTGCTCTTCAGACACAGCCTTTGTGTTCAGTGATACTCCTCACAACAGGGTAGTGTGCAGTCTGGAACACCCACAACACATGCACAATGATGTGTGAGATTTCTGCACCTGGTTGACTTCAGGCACACTGAAAAGTGATCAGGGGAAAGACATAGGCTGGTCTCAACTAAGGGGTCCCTTTCACCTTGCACAACGGAGACTGCAGGCCAACCCTTCATCCCCAACATCTATCAAATGGCAGTGCTTCAGGAAAACTAATCACCAGCTTCTCTCAGCCAAAGGCTTAATTTAATTACTGAAGGGGCCTTGTCTCTAAACTCCCGATTCTAGATCTCTTCCCTCCAACTTCAGTAATGTCAGCCATCACTTCCACTGTCTGGGAAAACAATTTCACCTCCATCTTGTTTGCAAGGCCAAGCCAAGAGCATCCAAAATGGATACCACAGACACATATCATTCTGACTTATACACATAATTTGTGTCCCATACGGGCCACATACACAAACAACATACACTTGGGACTTTAGCACGAGGTTATGGGTTATCGTATAGAAGAGGAACTTTACACAAGTTGACTAGTAGGCCCCCACTACAGTGACAGAGATCAAACGGTCTAGTCACAACTGTGGAGTCACAAAAAAGGGTACACTTTCAATACTGCTCTATGTACTAAACCCATGACAGGGACGGTAGTCCAGTATCTTTACGAGGCCATGCATGGTGCACCTGTTAGGTCAAGGACAGGAACAGGACCTCACTCATGTCAAGGGGCCTCTGCGTGCCCCAAAGGTATGGCCAAAATCAAGGACCAGGAGACCAGAAAGGCAGATTTATCATTTGGGCGCTGTAGGCGTAGCAAAAGTGAAAAATAAAATGGTGATAAAATGACTTTATTAGCATTTTATATTTTCCTCTGCCAGTCCAAGCTGAGTGTGAGGGTGGGGCGGGTCATTGCTGCCGATTGGCAGCGGGGAGGAGTTGTGGGTGGCTACACTAGTTTAAAGTGTGCATGTCACTTTGGCCGGCTGACTTGCGACGGCCAGCGCGACATGCACACTTGAAACGTCTCCAACCTAAGACAGCGAGTTGGAGAGAAGGCACATGCCCCCAGTGCCTGAAAGAGCTGTGAGCCAGTCCACTTCAAACAATCCTGGCACTTCTCTCATGCTGGATAACAGCATGAGACCAGTGTTTGGATTGGTTAGGGGAGTTGACTGTGGGGCCCCCTCAGAGAACTGGAAAGAACACCAGGACCAGAGGACATGCAGCCAGCAGGGTAAGTAAATATTGCGTGCCTCAGTTATGAAAAGAGTTGTATCACTGGGGAAAAACAGTGATGCAACACTTTTCATTGCGCCCTCCTTGCGACACCATGGATGCGCTGTATTTACACTACAGCCTCCATGTCGCAAGGATTGACTAGATACGTCAGGAATCTTGACATATCTGGTGGCGCAGTAATGACGTATTGCTGGAGTGTCAGTTACCTGACGCAACTCCAGCAATATGTCATTACACATAGGGCGAGTCCCATGTGAAAGGCCCTGTGCCGCTCCTTACGCCTGCTTGAAGCAGGGGTAAGGATTTGACGCAGTCAAGTCATAGAAGTGGCGCAGTGAAATCTCATAGATTTCACGGCACCACTTCTACCAGCCTTTTACGTGGGAACACCCACCCTGCATACATTATACCTGACACAGGTATAATGTACTGCAGGCATTTTACAAAGGGACGCATCTGCCTAGTTGCGTCACTTTGTAAATAGGGCGCAGTATGAAATGAAATGAAATGAAAAAGGTTCTTATAAAGCGCATGGCTACCCGGAGGCATCCCAGCGCTGTAGCAGTAACCACAGGGGAAGCACGCCTCTACGGGAAGAGCCAGGTCTTTAAATGTTTTCGAAACGTGAGGTGGTTGGGTTCTTTGCGGAGGTTCAGAGGGAGGGCATTCCAGAGTTTAGCGGCGTTGTAGGAGAAGAGCCGTCCCCCGCTTCTGGCTTTCTTGATCTTGGGTGTTACTGCTAAGTGAAGCTCATCTGAACGTAGTCTTCTGTTAGCTCTGTAGGGGCGGATTAGATTTTTGATAATAGGTGGTCCGATTCCTCTCAGAGACTTATGAGCTACACACAGGACTTTGAAATGGATCCTTTCCTGTACCGGGAGCCAATGGAGGGCACGCAATGAAGGTCTTGCTGAGCACCGATTGGGGGTCCCAGTAAGCAGCCTTGCGGCCGAATTCTGCACGGTCTGAAGTTTCATAACTGCTGAGCTAGGGGCGCCTAAGTAGAGGGCGTTGCCGTAGTCTATTCGGGACAAAATCAGAGCTTGGACCAGCAGTTTTTTGGCTTGGCTGGGTAGGAGGGGAAGCACCATACGTAGCATTTCTAACAGCCCATAGCAAGATGCTACCGTCTTCCTGGCTGGTGTTTTGAGTGATAGTTCTTGGTCTAACCAGACGCCAAGACTTTTGATCTCTGTTTTAGGGGATGGTGCTGGACCCATACAGGATGGCCACATACTGTTTGATTTAAAATTTAAGTGGTTGCCTAACAGCAGCAGTTCGGTTTTGCTGCCGTTAAGTTTTAGATGAGATAGGCTCATCCCTTTTGCCACTTCTTCGAGGCAGGAACAGAGGTCGGTAGGCGTCTTGTCGCTCTGGTTAAGTGCGACGACAAGCTGAGTGTCGTTGGCGTATGTCAATGTGTGGATCCCGAAGGGGGAGGTAATATCCGCCAGTGGGGACATATAAATATTAAAAAGGGTTGGACTCAGGGAGGAGCCCTGAGGGACTCCACACTGAAGGGGGACGGGTTTAGAACGGGTGTCGCCTTCAAAGACCTGGAAACGTCTGTCTTCTAAGAAAGATTGGAGCCATAGTAAGGCGGTGCCCGACACACCGATGCTCCTGAGACGGTGCATCAAAGTTTGATGATTCACCGTGTCAAAGGCTGCGCTCAGGTCGAGGAGAATTATGGCAGCGGAGCAGTATGGTGCATTTATTACGCTGCCGCAGGGTCACTGAAAAGTGACGCAACAGCAGCGCAAGGCCTTCATAAATAATAACAATAACGAAATCAATGGCATGCATTACATTAAGTTTTAAAGTTAAACATTTTAACTTTAAAATATTAATGTAATGCATGTCAGCGATTTAGTTACTGTTTATGGCATGCAAGCCGAGTGTTTTATTTAATTTTGTTCGAGTCGGCAGTCAGCACCTTTTTTGACCCACTGACAGGCACTATGAGAAACACTCACTGCCTTCAGCCTCAACTCCAGGGCTGTCAGTCATGGCTCGTTAAAAACACTGTTTATAACGAGCCCCAGTTGAGAGCTTTGGCATTGAGCCTACAGGCATTGCTAGTTTCTCTCAGTGCCAGTTTGCTTGCCTCACCACTTTAAATTGTTGCCAGCCGACACTGATACCAAGTGTACACAGTTGGGCACTCAGGGCAGGGGAACACAACTGTACCCCATGCCAGGGACATTCCCGTCCCAACAGACACGCTTACCAGATCAAGTGGAACTTTGCTCCACCATTGCAGTAAGGTTGAAGAATTCCAATTGTTGGATCAGCAAAACTGGCAGGAGAGTCAATCTACATTCCCTTGATTGGTCCCGCTTTTATGCTCCACTGTGAAATCTAGACATTGCAGAAAGATAGACCATCTCGGCAACTTGGTATTCTCAGACTTCATTGCCCTCAATACCTTGATTGGCTTTGATCTGTCTGAACCACAAACTTAGTGCCAAACAGAAATGGCCAGAACCTTCTCAAAGCCCACACTATGGCAAAGCATTGTTTCTCAATGGCCGCCCAATTTTGTTCTCTGAGAAGTAACCTAGAATTAACAAAGTCTATTGTGAACTCCATAAGAGTTCTAATTTAGGCAATCTGTTTTCATTTCCTGACTACGGTTAGCCTTGTCTTTATCTTGAATAGAAAGTCGGAAGTTCTTCAAGCACATGCAAAAATGCTGGTATCATCATGGCCGACACTGTGTAGGTGGGTAGGTTTTTAGGTCTCGCCCTGAAAGCCAGCGCTTCAGCGCTGGCTCTGGGCGAGACATTTTGTAGTGTGGGCTTGCAGAAATGCGACCACAACTTTTGGCTGGCCTAGAGCATGCGAGTACGCGCAGAGTAACGCGCATTAATCGCATGCTCCAGGCCATCTGCCTTTGATGTCACTTGCTCCTCCCCCTCCCCCACCACAGAGCGCTTCTCGGGGCCGCGCGGCCGTGTCACTTTCACGGCCGCGCGTCACTTGCTCTCCCGCTCCTCCCCCCTCCCCCACCACAGAGCGCGTCTCGCACGGCCGCGCGGCCAATGCTTGTTGTATTCTGTGAGTGCTGTTATTAACGTTTTGGTTTTCTGCTTCCTTGGCGGTGACTTTGCTTCTCAGTTATCTGGATCATGCCATCAATGCAGATAAGAAGCAGCCTCACTTTCTACTCCCAGGTAAGCGTCCCTCTTTAATTTATAGCAACACTTGAGTTAGAAAAATCACAAACCGCGGTGCTTGCTGCTTGGAAAGCAATGCGTGTGCGCCCGGATAAGGATTCGATTTCCCACCAGTAGAGGGCACTATCTGGCCTAAAAAATGATCTCCTGAGAACAAAACGCTCGAGTGAGGCTTTCTGACATGAACGATGTGCCAAGAGCCCGCTTGAGCAAAACACAGACGCTCCCAAGACTGGCTGGGATCTAAAGAAATGCTACCCATCTTTGAAATATGATGTATTACATTGAAATGGGGCCCTCTAGCGCGTAAGAAACAAGGATGCCTTAAAACAGAGGGGGACACATGGTTTTCTCTCAGTCAGTGTCCGAGATCCTATTGACGTTTTCGAAGTGCGCCACGCTTTCCCATTTGGACTTATTATCCGTGTCAGAAGTGTCACTCACTGAGCGCTGCGAAGCCGCAAATCAATAGAGCAGTCTTGTTTTGTGGAGCCACCGTAGTGCCGTTGAGAGTGGCTTTACGATGCGACGCCACCGGCATTAAAGCTTTTGCCACTGGCCCCGTTCCTTCTTTGGATCAGGAAGTGCTGCTTGCGAAATGTCGGGTGAGGGATTGCGGGGTATGTTCCTGCTAGAACTTGACCTGTCACTTGATGATCTATTGACCATACCTGGTCGCTGCAGAAGGTGATGTTTGTTGGTGATCTTCGGCGGGCCATTAATCCCCCGGGTAAGAGGAATGCTCCTGTCTGAGAATGAGTGGCACACGCTGTAATTAAAAGTACATGTGCATGTGCGTTTAAATCTGACTTTGGGTGTGTGTATATGTGTAAATAGTTTCACATATGCACATACTTAGAACGTCAGTTTTACGCATGGAAAACAAACATGCAGACTCGTGCAAGGCCTCAAACAAACCATGCTTTGCAGTGAAAGGCAGATAAACAAGTAAATGTACATGTCACGGTGCAGTGTCTGTTCCATGTTGTTTCTTGGAACATTCAACAACTTCGGTGGTGGTGCCAGGGCCTGTACAGCTGGGGCATGAGCTTCAGATGGTCCACATCCAGCGGACTCCACTGCTCTATTTTGGGCCCGAGAGGGTGCACGAGCTAAATGTTGTGCATGTTCACGTTTCTCTCTGTTACATGAGTAGCTTGCTACTTTAATTATTTTAAGGCATTCCATACCAACCTCTTTAATGTGGCAAGCAGGTATTAGGTGCTTAACCTATACTTCATCACAGCAGGGTGGAGGAGGGGTTATCTAATTAAACGCTGCTTTGCAGTATTTTATTCAACCATCTTTTAACATAGGGTGGAATAATTTTAATTACAAGTCTATTAAAGGGGTCCTGGTTACACGTTTTAGTTCCGCTCAAATAATTCTCATTACGATTCCGTGGTGTGTTTCTTTGCCCCCACCTTGCAGTGTTTATAATGTACTTTTCTGGTGCTTGAATTTTGGTTTTAACAATGGAAAAGCAGGACTACACATCCAGAATACAAACAAAAACACACTGTGTGATGACACCCACACTATATTTTTCATTGGGTCTCTAAAACCTTCTAAAATGTAATAATGTGCACTGCATCTAAAATAGTGAGCTTTTATTGTCTTATGTTTGTAACAAAAAACAGCTTATTATTAAACACATAGGCGAAACCTAATGCATTTACCAATGCATTTTTTAATGGCACTATCAAATTTCCTAGGATATGTCAAGACTCTTCCATATATGTAGTCCCTTTCATCTCTTAAGAAGTTGATCCTTTTAGGTCGAGCCTAATTAATCCCTTTAGATTAATTGATATTGTAAGTGTCAAAAAAGTTAATTTATTGCTTGCTGTGCCTCAGTTTATTAAGTGAATGAATTATCCTGAAATGTGGTCGGAAGGAAGGCCATGGGATGTTGATCACCCTCAATTGATCTGACACTTGTCTTTGTTGTCTCTGTTACTTCTATTGCCTCTGTCTTTATATTCCCTTCCACAAAGTGTAGCTATGGGTTCCGTCTCTTTTGCCAGCATGTATGTTCTTGACCTGACCAATCTCTTAGTGGCTAGTTGCTGGGTAAAGCAGAAGAGACCAGAAATAAGGAAGAGTAGAGGGTCTAGGGTGTACACATATTAAGTTTCCCCTAAGGAGTCTCCCAGTGATCTTGTTTGCTCTGCAGAGCCATCTTGGTTGCTTAATGCATATGGTTAGAAACATATATTTGACCTTATTGTGCTTGAGAGGCACTAGTTTGGGGTGCTGTTCAGGATATGGCCAAGACCAAGATGTTGATGCTGGATGTGTGTGTATGGGTATGTGATAAGTGGAGACATCAAACAGCTCATCCAAGGTACCTTGGGACCTCTCAAAGTAAGCAGGGTAGCAGGGTAACAGAAAATATGAATAATTATTAAAAGATGATAATAAAGTAGCAGGAAAGGTGAAAACAATGAACAAGGCACTTGTCTTTTTGTCTGAGTGTAAAAAGCCTTGTTTTTGTTGCAGCTCTTTCTCTTTTAGAACAGCAGGAAGAAGTTGCCAGTATTGCAAGGACAGAAAAACTAGAAGACATAGTATGTGTTTTTTTAATAGGGTCGTTCATTTGTACATAATGTTTACTTGGTTATATATAAGGTAAAAAAAATGCTTATATCACTTTATTATAATTTTTCAACATGCTGCACAGCAGCCACACTGCTCTACAACATAGCTTAATGACATTGGCAAAGTCAATAGCTCTGGCTAAACACTTATAAGGTCCCAAAGGCGAGACCTATTGGCTATGCCAATGCTTGTTTGTTTATGTTAATGTTGGTAGCCTTTACAATATGGCCCCCTACAGTATAAGCTTGTTGTTTATAAAGATGGATGCTTAATGCCAACACGTAGATGGAGCTGATGCATTTTTGTGCCATGATAGTTTAGTCTTAGAACAGCTTTACTGTGTCTGAATCATGTTTTATTCTGTAGCTATGAGATTGAATCAGCGGTATATGAACCCTGGGATTGGACCATTGATTAGGAGACGTTTCCTTGCCAGAATTATCACCGGTTTGTCACCAGTTTGGTGAGACATCCACTCTCACTCAGAGAGTTGACTGCAGAAGCTGTACAGAAGTACTTCTCCGAGAGTATATATCTTGCCTCCTCATCCGAGCTCTGATAAAGAATAGCTGTAGTAAGCTATGTAAAGGTATGCTGTGTGATCCATCCTAAGAAACTCTAAAATTCGAAAGGCAGGTTTTGAAATTTCATTTTAGCACAGCGCTCAGAAATAACTTTAGGATGTTAAGATGTTAGAAACTCAGTACCCATGTTAGAAACGTTTTATCTTGTTCTTGCTGACTGTTACATGTCTAACTGCTTTTATTTAGCATTCTGTGTGGTTACTGTACATATTTTATGCACTAGACTGAGGATTTTAAAATAAAAATTTGAAAGTACAGGTCCCCTTTTCTTAGTGCTATCTTTCAGTGTGTTATTCATAAACAAAAAGTTTGTTTGTATTGCCGCTGTATCCCTGAACTCATCTAAAGAGACTGATAGTAACCTGAAAAAAATGGCCTGCTTCAAGAATACATGAAATCGTCCCCAGCACACGTCAAAAGGTGTCTCATAAATTACAGTGCATGCACAGAGTAAGCATAAATTCTTTAAAACATATATGGATTCTCTTGTTTTATTTCTGTAAGTCTTCAGACAGAAACAGCCGACATGTGTTTCGTCTCAAAAGGGGTCAATATCCCGCGACTTTTTCAAGGCTGTAAAGTACAAACAAAAACCAATGTATCTCCTTACATAAACAGGAGTACACAGCCATACATTCAAAAAATGACGTCAAATATTTTAAAGTGTCCAAGGTGAAACATGCACAAGATGGAAAAACCAAATTGTTGACTGCAATGGGAATAAGTCCCAAAAGGATTTTTGAGGACAAGAACACCACCCAGAGTAGAGATGGAGAATAGAAAAATTAATATAACAAAGATAAAGTGAATTCTCGCGTACTATAAGGTAAAGCCGTATTTCCTATGTGCGCCAAAGGCTATGCTCCTACTTCAAAAGAAACAAGCAACCAAAAGGCTGGCATGATCGTGATGACATGTGTCCATGCTCTAAACGTGATGATTGTGTGATAGTATCGAGAAACAAAGAATAATAAGATTAACCCTATATATTCCAAAATTATTGTGCAAGAGAGGGATTCCATAAATACCTCTGTCCTTTCAGTCGATAACTCTGAAATGCAAATAAAGTATTGAATCATGAGTATAAACGAATGCCGCCGACACTATCTGAAACGCATCATGTGAGCGGTAGTCGGGTACCTACATAATCTGTGGTGACATTTCCATCCCACAGGGGGTTCTGTATCTCGCGACGTCTCTCTGTAATGGGTCTCGAGTCCCAGCATTAAAATATGTCCCAATAACACCGAATCTAAGGCAAAGAATACCAAAATTATCTCTATCTTACAAAGGAATTCGTTTGGGACCCTTCCAAACTAAACCAATTATGACATCATGCGAGCACTCATTAAAGTGCCATCTCAAACACAGACGCCCATCTTATACGTCCGGTAGTCTTCTCACCGTGAACGTGAAGTGCCTTTGCTCGAACGTCGCTCTCCGTGTAATGCCGAGTACTGTACACGTGAGTCTTCAGATTCTCGGCGCTTATCAAGGAAACCCTCTCTTCACGTATGCCGTCATTACGGAGGGACAGAACACTACGCCGTCTTCAATTCAAGAACATCGAGGACGGACTCCAATATCTATCTAATTGTATGGCGGCCATCTTGGAGTGTAACATTTGTGATCGGCAATGCCCATAATTAGTATTATTTCATTCAAAATGGTATTTAGACAGAGTCCTGTCGGCAAGCTTGGATAAAATATGCCAAGGGTTACGAGTCTTCTAAAAGAAAAACGTGAGTGCACATTTATCTGTAAATATGTGGTCATTATTCGTATTAGCTCCATCCCTCCCAGGTGATGTTATTTTTTGTATATGCCCGGTGTTCAAATAAAATTCAATCAGGGCATGGGAGCGCAATAGAAATAGACACAAACAGTGCATATTAGGTCAAACGAAAACCAGAAAGGTGGATTACAATGCAATGCATATTTGCAACTTTCACTACATTCGAATTACACAGATGCCGACATTTATAATTTTTTCTTCTCACGGAGTGTGGCTGCTCCATGCGTGCTATCTCCCCAGAAAATAATGTAATTCCTGATCAATGTTAAGCCCGATGTCTGTGCTCCGCAGTCTAAGTATCCACAGAGCCTCTCTCCTACGTAGGGCTAATTCTCTGTTACCCACTCTAGGATGTCGTAGTGTCTGTTTGATGCCAAAATACTGAAAAGATTTGTTAGTCAATTGGGCAGGGCACTGTGAGATATGCGCCGCAATGGGATATCTAAGGTCCCCTTGTTTCACAGCCCGCATGTGCTCACCTATTCTCTCCCGTAGCGTCCTTATAGTGCTACCCACGTATTTTTTCTTACATTTACATTCAATGATATACACAACATACTTGGTAAGGCAGTTGATATTCGTCTTTATGTCATAGATCTTGTTGCCTGGTCCCTCAAAATGGGTCTTCTTGCTACACGCCCATTTGCAAGCCCCACAGTATCCACAACCATGGAGGACCCTTGTCCGTTGTGTCAGCCAATTCTCTCTCAGCTCATCCCTTGGGTAGCTTGGACTCAGTAAATTCCTAAGGGACTTCCCACGTCTATATGTTATGTTGGGTCTGTCCGTAATATGTTTGCTCAGTGATTTGTCTGCCCTTAAAAGGTGCCAATGTCTGTTAAGACTGTGCATCAATACCCTAGACCAGTTATTATATCCCGTTACCATTCTTAGTTTATTGTCTGTGTTGGTGGGATTCGTCCGTTCCTTAAGGGTATCCAGTCTTTTAATTTTACTTATACGTTGTTCTGCCTTTCTCAGAGTATTGTTATCATAACCCCTACGCTGGAACCGGGTCAAGACTCCCTTCTTGCAATCCTCAAACTCTGGGTCAAAACTACAGTTTCGTCTCACTCTGACAAGTTCACCAAATGGAATAGATCTGATCTGGTGAGAGGGATGGGCACTTGAGGCATGCAATAATGCATTGCATGCAGTTTGTGTGCGGAAGAGTCTACTGTGGTCGTGATTGTCTCTTATGTAAAATTCGACATCCAAAAAGGAAATCACGCTCTTGCTGTATTGAAATGTGAAAGCAATGTTGTACTCATTGCTGTTTAGATATTCAAAGAAATTAGTCAGCTTGGTCAGAGAGCTTGTCCAGATCAATAAGCATCTATGTACCTGCCCCAATATAGTTTGGAATCATTCCACTCAGATCCCATGGGGCCCCAGATCCTTATCTCCTCGAACCAACCCATAAACAGGTTTGTGTACGAGGGAGAAAATCTGGAGCCCATGGCAACCCCTTGCTTCTGTCTATACCATCTGTCTTTAAATAGAAACACATTATTATCCAAAATGAGCTCTATCATTTCAACAAGCATTTCCGTGTGACTCCATGCGCTTGCTGATCTTGTGTTAAGTGTCTTTCTAATGGCCATCAGGCCAATATTCCTCCTAATGCTAGTGTATAACGCAGTCACATCAAGGGTCACCATTGTCATATTTTCATCCCAGTTCAGATCTGCCATGATCCCTAGGATATGCTTTGTGTCTCGGATGTAAGATGGTAAGTTTACAACCATCGGTTTTAAGAAAGTATCCACATATTCCGAAATTCTCTCTGTGGGCCCATCATTTCCTGATATGATGGGTCTCCCAGGAGGGAATGGGAGGTCTTTGTGAATCTTTGGAAGTGTGTATATACACGGGTATCTAGGTCGGTCCACCCTTAGGTATGTCAGCTCGTTGTCATCTAGTAGCCCCTGTCCGTGCCATTGCTTCAAATGTTTGTTGATGTGGTCAGTCAGTGTCCAAATGGGATTATTAGGGAGGAGCTCGTAACACTCTGGGTCATTGAGTTGGGATAGGACGTCATTGTCGTATTCTGAGCTACGCATAATCACAATGTTGCCTCCTTTATCCGCTTCTCGTATGGTGATTTCTCTGTCACTCATGAGATCTTTAAGAGCGTTGCGTTCCCTATGTGTTAGGTTATCCCTTTTGATCTTAATGGGATTCTTTCTGTCTAAGTGTTTGTCTAAGTCAGTAAGAACCAGTTTATGGAAAATATCAATGTTGTTCCCAGTAAACAATGTTGGAGTCCATTTTGATTTCTCTTTCAGATTGCTAGTAATACTGAAGTCGCTTGTCACATCTAGATCTCTCATAATCATATCAGAAGTAATAACCTCATCCTCACAGTCAGTAAGAGATAGCAAAAGCCTTGTGTCTAAAACATCCTGAATAGTGTTCGCTAGATACAAACATCCCACGTTTCTGTTGTAAATTTTTATTGCCGTGATCAAATGACTCAAAATGTTTCTTAATTTTCATCCTTCTTATAAATTTGTACAAATCTATTTTCAATTCGCACACATCGCCAATGGTATTAGGGCAGAAACCCATGCCTTTAGTTAGCACAGATAATGTATCGGCAGACAGACATTTATCAGTTAGGTTGACAACATTGACATTGTTCATTTCTTCACATTCCAGGATCTGGTCCTCACTCCGGGGCGCTCCTCTGACTGTGCCCCCTCTCTTTCCCCTCCTTGTTTTGCGGCCAAACCGGGTCGTCTGTTCTCCCTGTTGCCTCTCTTTATCCTTCTGACCTCTTGTAAAAAACAGCTCTCATTGTTTTGAGCACTGTTTGCACCTTCACCCCTGTCAGACTCACTGCCACTGGTCTGGACAGTATCTAGGGAAGCCGAGCTGGAACTGATAGATTTGCCATCTCCAGTACTTGGCTGACTCTCTTTGGGGACTAAGTGATCATATTTTCTGGCGAACGTGAATATTCTGTCACGTGCTGGGGGCGATTTCATGTTTGCATTTTTTGTTGGCCTTGGCCACAAGGTTTTGAGGAGGCGGGTGGTTCTCCTCACCCTGCTAGCACCGTCACCTAGATATTCATCCTAGTATATAATTGAGTGCTATTCTCCTTAGCGGCGCCCAGACACCTATAGAAAGTATACCACTGCCTTGATTCATTGCTTCAAGAATACACAGTGGGCTTGTGTTAGGGCTTTGGTTCAACCAGCTTTCTCATTCAAGGTGAACTGAGTCCTTGCATTAGAGGGTTAGAAATCTGACCCCTGCAGCTCTGAGGACCTTCAGATTTCATATCAAGGCCACCAGATACCCCTTGTCATCGAATTGAGCCGGTACTGCTCTAACGAACAAGTTACTTACCTTCGGATCCGGAGAAATTTTTTAATAGCAGTACCCCTGCGCGTCGGAAGGTGGCGTCGGTCGACTCCACGTTCGTCATTGGCGTCGTGATCGCCGGGATGACGTTGCGGTATCTACTTAGACGCCGCCCTCGCGCGCTGACGTCAGTGTCAAG